>JAGXJF010000355.1:0-34746 GCA_019208055.1 Stipa capillata
GGCCTTGCCGGGTCTATATAAGGCAAGGCCAGGACCCCACACAAGGGGGGATCTTCTTCTTCTTCTTTGAAGGAACAGGCCATCCATTGTACTCAAACTTTTCCTCGCACGAGGCTTGCTAAACAATCCAGCAGGAGTAGGGTATTACCTCTTCCATAGAGGGCCTGAACCTAGGTAAATCTCTCATGTGAACCCGCACCTGGATCATCCTCTTGCACTCCCCAAATCCTACTAGAAATGTATACTGCCGTGAAATCCCCATGACACTACTGATACCGGTGTCATTGGACTTTTCCTTGACCAACGTTGAGAGATCGGCCGAGGGGAGTTGGGAAGGGTAATGATCGGCTAACCATGCACCCACAATCTTATCGGGGCATGCATCTCTCTTTCGAGGTTAGGGTGGTGAGACCTTCCTCAATGCCACTTGACCTAGGAACTGGGGTGGTTAGCCTTATCCCAGGATCTCTCTTAGTCGGGGAGGGCTTAGAGAGAATAACACAAATTGTGTGCGAGGTTAGGGTGGTTAGCCCTCCCTTGACTCACTTGTCTTGGGGACTGAGGTGGGTAGCCTCATCCCGTGATTTCTCTAAGTCGAGGAGGACATAGAGAGAGAACGTGATAAATTTTCACTTAACTTGATTTGCTAATGAGTGGTTAGCCCATTATCAGAATTGACTGTTGGTCCTCGCGGTGTCTGGACCTATATAATCAAATGTGCTTAATTTCTTCACTACTGCAATGTTAATTGCTTATATCTTGTTTACATTTTATGACCATGCTTAAATTAACTTGGAATGAGCACATTAGCAGCTTGTGAGTACGAAAGTACTCATTCGGGAAATCAATTCCTATAGGTAAATTTGGTGTAGATCACTATTGCTTTCACCACTTGTTTCATTTACCAAGTTGGCTAAGATCTTGTGGGTATTTTATGGATGTTGATGATGGTCTCATGGACCATCGGGTTTCTGTCGTATTTATGTTTTTGTTGCCGAATTGATGTATTAACTTGATAACTGTGACCTATGGTCATTCGCTTGTAATTATTTAAATTGCCCATGTGTAGGGGATGTGATTTATTATTCCTATATACATTTCTTTAGAGTTTGTCTTGTGTTATCAAGTTGTCAAATTCGTCTCTCCATATACCGTTCATGTATGAATTGAAGTATATGGGGTGACGGTAGAGATTTGGAGTCGATCTGTTGTGAGGTCAGTTGTATTCTACCTTAGTCGAGTGACTCACTAGCTGAGATGCGATTGCCGGCTAGGTAGGGTGTAGGTGTCTGTGTTGGGCCTTCGGGTGACCCACTAGTTTGTACTTTAGCCGACTAGGTTAAGGTGTGGACACGGATGTCGAGCTCTTCTAATAGAGTACAGTGATCGACATAAGAGATAGGCACCAATGCTCTACATGGTGTCTTGGAATTGTTTGTGGCTTATTGAATAATGCTTGCTTCTGGCTGGCTTGACCCACGGTGATAGATACATACAACTTTGTGCGTGTATGGTATGTGGGTCCGGTGTCGGGTCACCCAACGGTGATAGACACATACGACTTTGTACGCGTACGGTGTGTTGCGTGGCTTCTCGATCTTTGGGAATACATTGTTCCTTAGGTCACACCTGATTCTGGGCTCCGGCAGGTCAGGCCCTATGCCGTCCGATGGCGGCATCAAGCGGGGCAATAAACGGTGGCCATGAGCCAAGCAGAGCAACCAGCGGACCCGGGGCACCAGCACAGTGATGTACAAATCGAACACGAGCCCACACCACAAACGGAGAGGCCGAGCATGGGCCCTAGGCTCGCAGCAGTGCTGGCGGACTGAAGAGGAAGGCAGCATGTGCTTGGAAGGAGCCGAGTGGGGTGATGAAGAGGTGACGGGCCGAAGAGGCCGAGCCCGAGCCCTAGGCTCATGGCAACAGCGGTGTCCAGGTTGGATCCGGACGGGAGAGAAGGGTGCAGCAATGCTACATCGGCGATAGATCAAACTGGCAGTGGCAAGCGCAAATGGCGACAGACGCAACAAAATCGGAGACAACTCCCTTGGGCGGTGATGCATGAGTAAGGCAGAGAGCGAGAAGGAGAAGAGGAATCAGCAATGGCGATGGCGCATGGGGGGGCTAAAGGGGGACCGGAGAAGGAAAGGAATGCCGGTGGGGAGGCAGCATCGCAAGCGGCAGCAGACAAGGCGGCGCCTAAGGCAAAGCAAGGCGGTGGCATTAGGCGGTATCGACGGCACACAAGAGTAGAGGGAGAGGATTGAGTGTGTCAGTGCATGGGGGAACAGGTGAGGCAGAGAGAGACGATTTAGTGGGGGGTTACCGAGCGGGCCAATGGGCCGGTAGGCTAATTAGAAGAACTGCCCAAAAGGTTAGACCCAAATTAGACCAAGTGAACTTGCGAGGCCCACGAAGAAAAGTTTGGTAGATCAACTCAGTAAATCTGGTTTTCTTTTTCTTCTTCAAAACAGAAAATAAAGCCAAATTATTTTATTTTATTTTATTTTCCCTTTAAAATATCCTGGAAAGGTGCTGAGGGCACGGTGGAAGGGGGTTTCATCACACGGGTTTCTGTATAAGGTTAAAGTAACCAATGATCGATTGTGCTTAAGCATTGTATCGATCGCGCTTACCATATATCTTGTTTGGGTGGGGCTGAGCTAAAGTACCTTTGTCCTAGGCCATACATACTTATAATCGTTTGTAGGTACAATTGTGTACCTCTGTAGAGTGTAAGAAAGTGTGGCATTGTCACTCCATGTTCGTGATTGATACTGTGAATGCGGCAGGAAAGGAGTCCGTGGGGGATTCTAGCAGCCTATGAGACATGAGATCATAGTCTCTTAATTAAAAGTTGGACTCTACTACCTTACAAAATGCATTGTTTTTGGAGAGCACCACTGTTCTTAGAGATAGGGCATCAATATCAAACATCTCTTTGCTAATCCTAGACTTTTTGAGTACCTTTTGTACTCCTCCCTCTATTCTAATTCCTTTGACTAGATGGTGAGCGGATGGCAGATCAAGATATAGTCTACATCAATAAAGGAGGACGAAGGAGTAGACGAATACTTTGACTACCGCGGGAATAACACCAAAGAGTACGAGACATAGGATATGTGAGTCAAGAGATGTAGGGTATGGCCTTTGCTGTGCCAAATGGAAACGGTTTTAAATTCCCTGTACGTTTGGGAATATGTTGTATGACTTTATCGGTTTGATTGAATTTTGCAAGACAAGTTTGTAATATATGGACCGCTACAATGCTTCTGTCGTCCTGCTCTGTATGACATGTTGTGGATGAGAAGGGACTTCATCTATAATATGTCAAAGACTAGCATATTATCCGTAAGGGTTGTATGTGGGTCGCCTTACGAGGCACAACGGCACATGGTCAGTGTATGTGGGGATGGCTCCGGTGGCTTGGCAAGAGCAACACGGCTTGGCTAGCACGGGTGATACGGGATGGCCCAATCTTATCAGTGAACGACCTTGATAATTTGTGAGATTCTGCAAATCTTCCGGCTGTTCACCCGTTGCCAGATGCAACGAACTTGCAACCCAATAGAAATTTGCAACACCCCACACTTGCACAGTGATCCACCGACCACAAGTGGTTTCGCCAACTCCCAATTCCCAGCGGAACGATAGATGACGCCTGATTTCAGAAGTATAATGCACCCTATCGAATCAAACTTGGTGTAGAGGAAACTAGATGAATGCTTGGCGCTATTCTCTGGAATTTTTGTTCAATGTCTAAACGTGGTCTGCCCCTAATTGTGCGCCTTGCCTCTGATTATATAGAGGGGCTGGCGGCCAACTAGGCCTATCATGACCAGGACTCTAAGTCTAACTCCAGTCTGACTCAAATAGATACAAACCAACCCAAGTGGGTTTGGTCTAACCAGGCACACAGAACTTTCTTGGACGACCATGACTTGTAGGAAAGGAATCTGAGCACAATATCTTATCCATTGGAAAGTGCTCGAAATTATCTTTCCAACAACTGCTTATTTGCTTGATTTGGAGTTGGTATGAGGAAACGGTGGCTGATACGAACTCAGACCTGCTGGTGAATCCGAACCGATTCGGAAATTCATTATTGATGATTTCGTGAATAATCTTGAATCCGAATTGGAGGTGATCTTGTTCCTTGTTTGCAGCATGCCTTCCTTACTTGATGACGGCCCACTTCCTCCCACGCCTCCCTCGTGCTCGTCATTTTGATGGTTGTCAACGAGCTCCATTCTCTACGCATATGCTCTTCTCCATGTGCCATGCTCTCTTCTACTTTAAACCTAATAACACAGAAATACAATAATTTAGGCAGTATAAAGCTCTCATCAATCAAAGTATCACATTCAGCAGGAGTGAATTCACCTGTTGTTCAAGTAACTTAGCGCGTGCTCTTGTCATTGGTCCGATGCGCAGATCATTGGGTTTGTCTTGAACAGCAACAGTATCATCAACAGGAGAGATGGTAAAGAGCTAGGGATGCCCTCATCAACGGGCTCCACCACCGTGTGGCTGCTGGGCCGTGTTGCCAGCCTGCTGGCCTGCGGGCAGTAAAGCTCTATGTGGCATGGCATGCGCGCAGTTGCGAGGCCGGCCAACTTGCCGTGCCATGCAGCATGCACGCGTTTGTAGCGATCACTGGTCGCATCGACTTCGTGCCCGCGCCAACGGTGCCGCCTCGCATCTAGATGCCAAAAGTAATTACAAAAATGGAATCTAGATTGCATAGGGATTCCTTTTTCACATGTTCGTCGATCTTTACCTCAGCAGATGTAAGCCTAGAAGAAGAAGACTTGACGGAGGGCGTGGTGCTAATAACGTGTTGTGCAAACGTTGCCAGTGAGTCCGGTCTTTAGGTTGCACAGTGTGACATAGTCGACATCGAGGAAGAAAAAGTCGAATGCACGTGTACAGTAAATAAATGGGGACACAACATGGGGAAGAGAGCTCTTTCTTTATTATTGATCGATCAAAGGGTACACTACAATAACTTCTCTCCTCCTTTTATAGACAAATCTCACAAAGAGATAAGTCTTTAAATAAAATGATTTAGGGAAACTTTTACCCACCTTCACGGGGAGTAGGCTATACTACTTGGTGGGGCCCGTGGTTTCCCGGCAGAAACAAACCAACAAACACTACCCGCGTGGTGGGGTGAGTAGGAAAGAGGACAGTTAAGTCATTGGGTGCTAGGTCGGATGCATGTCAGAGCACACATTTGACACGTTGGATGATTGGTATGTTTCGTACTAGAAGCGTAACTTTGGACGTTTTGTGATCCGATGGTAGCTACTAGGACGGACTGCGACGCAATGGATCGATGCGTGGGTCAACAATTAATAATGCATATAGGTTTTGTATTGTACAAGTGCCATGCGCTGGGTTGTTTACCTCTTTAATTTTAAAAAAGTAATTAAATAATAATTTTAAAAGTTTATACTATAGACCTCGCTTTGATTTGTAGAAAGAAAACTGAGGTTTCTAGATATGTAGGATGCACAATTTGGGTCTGCTGGCATCATCACAGGGGTAAGATGTGGAGTAAAAGAGCGTGAGCTAATCAATGGTTATGTTGAGTTGTCATTTATACCTCTTGGGAACACATTTACACATGTTGATATCAACTGATCTTAACTAAGGCTGCACCTGATATTGTGGTGGATTTTAATCACTTTATTCGGGTGAATTGCTTTTACATCTTTACAGTTTGTTATATGCTTTTGGTATAATAATTTATAGAAAAAATAGTTTAAAATTGTGTCAAGAGATACTTACATATCCTTACAATAAGTGTAATATGTTTACTTTGATATTTTAGGTTCATTAGAAAATAGTTTGATTTACTAAACAAGACACCAGCATATATACATCTACTTCTGTACAACAACTTATTACATAAGTTCAGCAGATCACAAACAATTACAAACCGAGCCTAACCGCAATTCATCGTATTAACTGATCTATTTTTATACGAGAACAACAGATCTACTAGTACGTCAAGCCGCAATTCATCATATGAACTGACCTGTTTCCATATGAGAACAATAGATCTACTAGTACATCATATCAATCATATGCGACCAATAATCCAGATCTAGTACTACAAGTATAGTGTTGCTACAGCTGCAGACCTGATTGGGGAGTTAAGCAGGAGTCATTGGACACTCGCAGGATTGGTCAACTATCAAGGAGTGCCGTTCACAAGATATTCGCAAGAATGACTGATATATTCACTATATATGTTTGACACATGCTTTTTCGAATGGGCTACTCTGGGTCTTCCCTGCTGGGTTGCGCGTAAAGTTATAATAATCATTGATCTCTCTTACTCACTCGGTTACTGGTTTACATGGAGAATATATTTTCTCTCTTACGCTAGTCTACCTATAGCCCAATAGCGTGATCAATTTAACGTACGGTTCAGCTCGTGTTGCTGAAATTGCACTTTACGAATAACCGGTTGGCAATGCCAATGAGCTAGCATCATGTTTGTACACAACCCGGAGAAACTAGCATTATCGTAGCCGATAGCTACGTGCTTATGAAAGACGAGAGGAAAGAGATCCTGCCGGGGTGACTGTGCTCGCTCAGGACGCCTGCGACAAGACAAACGAGGCTATCACTGTATGTAACCCCCACGCGATCCATGCATCAACAATACTAGCCATTAAGTAATCCTGTTGAAAAGTAAAGATTAGACAGAGACTAATTAATAAGTTTGTAAATTCATGACTCTTGTACACCTGAATTCCTCAGCTACCACTATAGAGGCGCAAACCACAATTGACGAGGCCAGGGTCACACACAGACAACATCATTTTTGGCGGGTGTGGTTTATACCTACAACTCTCTTCCTCTTATCATTTCCCTGTTCTTATTTTCTTCTCTCCTCTGATCCACCAATGTCACCTGCTACCACATCTCATCTCCACTCCAGTCAATGAGCCACCACTGTTGTGATCCCCTCTAATCGGCAAAGATCACAGGCTCCTAGGTTGTCACACCTGCCTTGCCCCTACACACGTCGTGCGTCACCGTCAGAACACGCCACCGCAGGGTTGGGGTCGTTGACAACAACACGTGATACTACGACTCTCCAATTGCCGCCCTAACCCTCCACCTAAGACCTCCGCCAGTGGGAGAGAAATAGGTAAGGGAGGCAAGATCTATTTATTCCAATATTTTGGGTTTTTGGTAGAAAGTTGTGGTGGATGAATAAAAAAATTGGTGTATGTATGGGTTGAAAGCTCGAACTGAAGTCGAATTTGAGTTTTAGTTCAAAATAATTTAGGTTGAAAGTTCTAGTCCAACTAGTGGAAACACATGGACCATCTAAATGAAAGATTCAGCATCTGTTCAATTTTTAGGCCGATTTGGTTGGAAGTTGGTAATGTTGAGGTTGAAAGCTTGAATAATTTCAATAAAAATCAGTTTTTTGGGTCCAAACGACATCTTTTTGGAACCGGAGAGAGTGTGTTTGGTTTGTACTACAGTTGTGGCTTGCCACACTTTACGATACATATGGTTCACGTGTCATAGGGTTAAGTTTTTACTATATTTTTCCACACTTGTGGTTTAGGTTTTTTAGCCACACTCTGTGGCAAGCCTAAGAATATGAAAATGTACTAAACAATTTTGTGTAACTTGGCTTACTTGTGGGACTTAACTGTGTATCTTTTTCATTATTTTTACATGATTAGGTTGTGGTTGTGAACCATATTTTGATACTAGAGATTAATCTAGAAACAAGGGACACATATTTTTACGTGGAAAACCCTTGCGTGAAAAGGTCACGGACGCATGAAGGCGTGATTTCACTATGACGGAGAAGTACTACAAGCACAAGACGACATGTCATCTTTAGGTGCGACTACAAGGGCACATATATAGGGGCAATGAACAAGAGTCCTTAGAGGACAAGAGAAAGAGTTGTATTCGGTTGCATCGGTACACCAACACGAGCCTTACATCACTCGATGCTACATCCAGCATGAGTCGGTGCTATGTCCAACATGATAACCTGAATTCGTTTCACTTTTCAACAATCTCCACCTTGATCCAAATTCCCTCCAGTAGTCGAAGAAAGCAATGAACTTCGTCAATCGAATAAGCACAAGCACCTTGTGCACCAAGCTCAAATAGGACTAGTGAATAATACCAACTAAGCCTAAGCAAAGCTCAAACTTAGTGACTAGAACTGGCTTTTCATCATATCAGTTGGATTATCATGTGTACTTATCTTGCTGACCTTAATTTCACCCTGAGCAATGGCACCTCGAATAAAGTAACATCTCACATCAATGTGCTTTGTTCTCTCATGGAACATCTGATCATTTGTAGATAAATAGCACTTTGATTGTCACAAAATATTGTAGTGCAAGATGTACTTCCACAAAGCTCAGAAATAAACCTTTCAACCAAATAGCTTCTCCGCAAGCTTCTGAAATAGCCATATACTTGGCTTCTGTAGTGGGCAAGGCGACGATAGCTTGAAGACTTGCTTCTAGCTAATGACAGATCCTCAAATATTGAACATGTAACCAGTAAGAGACCCTCTCTTATCTAAATCTCTAGCAAAATCTGAATCCACATAACCAACAAGTCCATCTCCAGATTTTTCAAATTGTAGCAAGCATTAGAAGTGCTTCACAAGTATCTAAAAATCCACTTAACTACTTTCCAATGCTCTTTGGCAGGATTAGCCATGTATCTACTAACAACACTCAATACATGAGATAAATCAAGATGAGAACATACCATGGCATATATAAGTGAACCAACTGCACTGGCATATGGAACTCTAGACATGTACTCAATATCTAACTATGGATATGAATCTAAAGAAAGTCTAAAATGTGCAGCTAAAGGAGTACTCACTGATTTTGCATTGTGCATATTAAAAGGATGAAGTACTTCATCAATATACCCTTTCTGACTTAGGTATAATTTTTTAGAATGCTTATCTCCGGTAATATCCATATCAAGAATCTTCTTTGCTACACCAAGATCCTTCATATCAAATTAACTGCTCAATTGTCCCTTTAATTTTATAATCTATGTCTTGTCTTTTGCAGCAATCAACATATCATCAACATATAGGACCAAGTATATAGCTGAACTATGAACTGTCTTTAAATAAACATAACTTTCATAATCTAATCTTCTTAAATAAACACAACTATCATAAAGGAGTCCAACCTCTTGTACCACTGTCTTTGTGATTGCTTCAAATCATAAAGTGATTTCTTTAACTTGCAAGCAAAATTCTCCTTTCCCAGAACAACGAAACCTTTTGATTTCTCCATATAAATGTCTTCTTCCAGCTCCCCAATTGCTCAAGCTCATAATCGTGCATAGCCACAATGCAGAGTAAAATACGAATATAACTATGCTACACAACGGGGCAAAAAACATCTGTAAAATCTATACCTAGAACATGGATGTAACCTTTAGCAACTAGCCTTACTTTGTACCTGACCTCTTCGGTTAGTGTAATGCCCTCCTTTTTCTTAAATATCCACTTGCAGCAAATAGGGTTTTCTTAATTGGCAATTTGACTAACTCCTAAGTGCCATTTTTCAGAAGTGATTCTATCTCATCATGCATGGCAGACATTCATTTATTTAAATCAACTGAAGTAATAGCCTCTAAATAAGTTGAAGATTTAGCACTGCCTTCAATGTCTTTAACCACACTAAAAGCATAAGCAATAACATTGCATTCATCAAAATACCTCTTGGGAGCTCTATGTTCCCTCATAGACCTCCTAGGCTTGTCAACTATAACAGAACATTGTGGTGGCTGCACAACCTTAGGAGGATCCTCAATAATAGTTGCATCATGAACAAAATATTTTCCTTATCTCATGTATCACCTTAATTAATTATATACTCCACCTGCATACTTGTTTTATGTGGCTTCTCAACAAGAACATCAGTGGATGGCTTATCATGTAACATAGCAAATTCATCAAAACTAATAGTCCTGCTAATTACCACCTTTCTAGTTTCAGGATTCTAAAATTTATAACCTTTCACACTAGACTTAAAACCAAGAAAAATGCACTTAACAACTGTAGGCTCCAATTTTCCATTATTAACATGAGTATAAATAGGGCAACCAAATATTCTCAAATTTGAATAATCTGCTGGAGAACTAGATCATACCTCGATGGGAGTCTTCTTTCTAATTGCCAGGTTAGGTGACCGATTAATTAAGTAACAAGCTGTGGAAGCCACTTCAGCCCAAAAACATCTAGATAATCCAGAACTAGATAACATGCAACGTACTTTCTCCATGATGGTTCTATTAATGCATTTAGCCACAACATTTAGTTGAGGAGTACCTGGGACTGTATAATGTCTCACAATTCCCTCTTCACAAAGCTTCAAACTCTCCAGAACAAAATTCCAAGACATTATCGGTAACAACTTCTTGACATGTTTGCCAGTCTATATTTCAATCATAATCTTCCACTCCTTGAATGCTTCAATGCATCTGATTTGTGCTTTAGAAAATATACCCAAACTCTTCTCATGTAATCATCAATAATAGTCAATATGTAACATGCACCTCCAAGAGATGGAATGCGGGACTCTCCCCACAAATTTCAGTGAACATACTCCAATATGCCTTTGTAGTGTGAGTTGTAGTGCCAAACTCTTTGTTTGCTTGCCGAAGACACAATGTTCACATAATTTCAACTTGCCGATGTTTTGACCATAAAGTAGCCCTCTTTTGCATAGCTCCATTATTCTGGTTGCACTCATATGACCAAGACGCATATGCTAAAGATTAGTAGCATCAAAATCAGAAATATCATTTGAAATAACAGAGGTGGAATTACCTGAAATTGTAGTACTCGGAGATAATTAATACAATTATCCTTCCTCAAGTCACCCTTCATCACAATAAGAGAACCTTTGGAAACGTTCATAACTCCAGCTCCACATGAATACTTGTAGCCCTTATCATGAAGGGCACTTAAAGAGATAAGATTTCTCTTCATTTTTAGAACCTTTCAAATATATGTTAAAGTTTTGATTGTGCCATCAAACCATCTTGATCTGAATAGAGCCAATGCCCTCAATCTTGCGTGATGAATCATCAAAACCAAAACAGAACTAGCAGCAGTAACAGGTTCATAGGTAGTAAACCAATCTATAAATGGGCACATATGAAAGATGCAAGCAGTGTCACGAATCCATTCATCATTAATTTCAGCACATCCAGCAACAACGACAAGAACACTTTGCTGGAACGTCCGAGGGATGAATTCAGCAGCTCGTCTCCTTGCCATCAGGCAAAAAATTGTGGAAATTAATGCTTCTATAGTTTGCCTCCAAGAAACTAAGAGTGAGTCTTTTGATCATTCTTTTATTAAGACCTTCTACCCTCATCGCTTTGATAGTTTTGCCTACTCCCCTTCGCTGGGATACTCTTGTGGCATTCTTGTGCTTTGGAACAGTCTTTTTCTGGTGATTTGCTAGAATTTACTCGATCGGCAATTAAAATTCGCTTTTCATCTAAACATGATCATCGTTCTTGGACTCTTATCACTGGTTGACCATGCCAAGGGATTGAAAGAGATTTGTTTGTTCAATGGCTTTATGGACTATTGATTCCTCCTAAGGACCTCTGGCTCATTATGGGTGATTTTAACTTCATTCTATATCCAAAAAACTGCAATAAACCTGGCGGCAATCTTCATGATATGATGTTGTTCAATGAGATTATTAGTTATCTTGGTCTTGTTGAGTTACCCATCAAGGGACGTGCATATACCTGGTCTAACATGCAACTTGTAGAACCTAGAGGGAGTTGTATTGCTTCCCTGGGTTTCAGATGATGAATACATTACCACAGAGTTTATTATTGGAGTTGAATGTTAGGTTGCAAGAATTCAACATTTACTTTTGAAATGTGTATATCGGATGTTCCGGTATTCTGACCAGAACTTCCGATGTATTTCAGAAGATCCAATCTCGACTATGTTTTTAGCGCTCTAGAAAAATCGGAGGTTCCGGCTTAATGATCGAAAATTCCGATGTGTTTTAGAAGTTCCAAATTTGAGTTTGGAGGCTCAGACTTTCATTTCCGGAAGCTCTGAGGTTTTCTAGAAGCTCCGAAGTTTGTACAAATCGGATGGTCCGATGTGATTCAGAAGTTTCATGGTTGAAATCGGAGGCTCCAACTTCCATTTTCGGAGGCTCTAAGTTCAGGTTCTGGACTCGGCTTTTGTGAGTGCCCGGTGGATTTCCAGATCGTATGTGAGGAGTTGGAATTGAAGTCGGAGGCTCCAACTTTCAATTCCAGAGGGACCAAGTTCGGCGTCTGGACTCGGCTCTCACATCACGTATGGGAGAACTGGAGGTTCTATTCCAGGAACCAGATGTTCCGATAGTGAAAACTTTTTGACCACGAGTTTTTTTGATAAATTAGAGTTTGGTCAATTTGTCTCGTGAAAAATTGATGGAATTGATTTCTCGATTAACTTAGGTCAAGTGGAAAACTTGTGCTCGCAACCGGTTTGCTTGTCTACTAGTGTGTAGGGTAAATGAGTGCGACGGTGGTTCAGTCACGAGGATCTGCATGACGCCTGGAAGGCGGAGATGCAATCAAGGTGGTGGCGACGACATCGGGCGGCTCAAGGAGTCTTAGCGGACAAGGCAAAGGTGGAGACAAGACGTGAGGACCAAGTTGGTGCGAGAGCACTTTTGTACAAGTGCGGACACCACCGAAGCAAAATCAAAGAAATCACGGCGGTGGCCAATGATGTAGTTTAGGATTAGGCTTGCAGTGGTAGGAAGGTTTGAGGGTGGATAGGTGACTTAGACATTTTGGGATGTGTGCTGAGTGCCCTATGCCCTTAAGTGGCTTTTAAGGCCCAAGTGGAGAGGGGTATGTCCCTTCCACTATAAATAGCAGATGGTGGGTTTGTGGAACCCTAACTCTTTTTGGACAATCTCTTGGCAGAGCTGCTCAGGAGAGCTTTGGCCTAAGTTGATAGGCTTTTAAACATCAAGAAAATCAATACAAGAAGAGTTCCAAGAAGAAAGGATGTGTTCTTGAGATTCTCTCTCTCTTTGGATTTTCATTTTCTTGCCTCTCTCTTTTTGAGATCTCTTGGACATGGCAAGTTAGTGATGAAAGATCATGTTCATGTTAATTCCATCCTAGCATACCCGAAGAATCTCTCATTCCCATCTTGATTTCAGATCTATATTGGAGGAAAGACAAGTTCTTGGGGTTTTCAATTTTGATTCTCTTTGAGGTTTCAATCTTGTCTTTTGGGGTTTGGAATATGTTTTTAGCATATGTGAGATGATTCATATTAATTTCATATCAACATACCTCACGAGAATTTAGGAATCAAGGGTTTGATTTTCGTCCAACTTATTAGCTAGAGTTGGTTTTTGGAGTTAGAAAACAGCTGATAGTAATTTGGCATTTTCTCTTAGCACAGATAAGCTTTTGACATGATTCCAATTGGAATAGCTTCGTAGTTTTCTTCTCTACTACTGTGCAAAATTTTGTTCAATTTCGTTGGGTAGATCAAAATCTGTGAATGTTTTTTGGGGCAATAGTCTGCTGTTTTTGTCAAAACCTGAAACTCCGATTTTCTTACTCCGGAAGTTCTGATCCACATCGGAAGTTCTGATCCGGAAGTTGGAAGTTCTGATTTTTCTAGAGAGTTTAGAATTAGGGTAACTTCGAACTTCCGATAATGTCCGAACTTCTGATATTTTTACTCCGGAACTTCCGAACTGCCCAGTCTTGACTTCTCCAACTTTGATCGCTTTTGTCAATGGTTTTCCATTGCATTCTATGATTTGAGTACATTGCATTGTGTTCTTGTTTTCAGAAGAAAATTTTGAAACTGACATTCACCCCCCTTCTGTCGGAAGCCACTGATCCAACAAGTGGTATCAGAGCAAGGTTTCGCTTGTCTATAAGCTGTGACCGGCTTTGCAAGCCATGGCTTCCCATGGGTACTCGACTCGTCCTCCTATCTTCAATGGGATAGATTGGGAGTTTTGGAAAAATCAAATGAGAATTTTTATCCAGTCAGAGGGGCTTGCTATTTGGCAAATCATTGAAAGGGATTTTGCTCTCCCTGAGGTAGTGACGCCTGCAAATTTGGTTGATGTTGAAAACAATTACAAGGCCATCAACTACTTGTTGGCTGGATTAGATAGGAAAGAGCATGAGAGGGTTGCTCATCTTGATACCGCTCACAAGATTTGGTCGACCTTGATCACTTACCATGAGGGGTCCGACCAAGTCAAGATTGCGAGAGTGGATCAATTCAAAGTAGAATATCGCTTTGAGCAATGCCCTGGTGAGACAATAGCTGAGCTTTTTGTTGGTTTGAGAAGATTGTGAACAAGCTTAGAAGCATTGGAGTTACCTATTCAGATGTGGAGATGGCTAGACATGTATTGAATACCCTAGAGCCTGCTTATGAGGTTAGGAAGATAGCCATCCAAGAATCCACCAATTTGGGTACTCTCACACTTGATTTGCTCTTCTCGAAGCTCTCAACTCATGAGATCACTTCTGAGAACAGAAGATAGCAAAAGATCAAATCACTTGCTTTGGTTGGGAACACGGCTTTGGATCCTTCAGGGTTGATCTCTTCTTGTGGGGGTTCTGAAGTCTCAGGTGCTTGTCTTGTCTCAGGATCTTCGGGTTTGTCTCTTGCAACGTTGTCTTCTCTATCCGATGATCAACTTGAATCTCTTCCCAAGGACGAGCTCGCATTATTTGCAAGATACTTCTCTAGGGCGTACAAGAATGTGAGAAATAGGAGAAGAAAGATCTCAGACATCATTTGCTATAGATGTAGTGAGAAAGGCCACATCCAATCCGAGTGTCCCAATCCTAATGAGAGAAACAAGTTTGCTTCTAAGTTACAGGACAAAAGAAGGAACAAGTTCGAATCCCAAGTCCAAGATGCAAGTGACAGAGAAGAACCTTCGCCGAGCTCTCGCCGCCTTTGAAGGTGGTGATGTGAGCACCGATTCTTCTTCTACTTCCTCTTCAAGCGAGGATGAACCAGAGTCGCCCAAGCACAAAAAAAGGGCAAGAAGAAGGTGGAGCATGGCTTCACAGGCATGTGCTTCATAGCTCGGGATAAAGAGGAGAGTGAGGATGATCTTAAGAGTGAGGTGAGCTACACCTTCGATGAACTTAGTGTCATGCATGAGAAGCTTCAAGATATGTTTAATTTGCAAAATGACACTTTGTTTGCCTCTATTAAGAAGTCTAACGATCTCTCTAGGCAAGTAGATTCACTTACCCTAGAACTTGCTAAGCTTAAGAGTAATGTTGATGAGTGTGCAAGTTGTGATGTTTTACATAAGGAATTTCTTGAAACCAAAGATGCTCTTGCTAGTGTAAATGAATTGCTTAAATCATCTAGAATTGAATTAGATAAACTTAAGTTGATCCCTTACTCCTTTTGTGTCTTTAAGGATGATGATTTAGACTTGCTTAAGAAAGAACTTGTAATGCTCAAATCCTCTCATGCTAGCTTGCCTTGTTTAGGATCTCTTGGATGTCCCTCTAGCATAGCACCTCTCAATGAATTGAATGAAATAAAATTGTGCTTTGCTTTAGGTTTCATGATGCACATCTTAGTCATTCAAGAACTCATGGTATATAAGGACAATCTAGCCAAAATAAAAACTGCTTATCTTGCTGGTTACATTGTTTACTCATCTCGTGCTAAGGAACTTATAAATGCTAAGAAACAACTTGCTAGCACTAGTTCTAAGAGCACTCAAGAACCTTCTCCATGTTTAAAATGCAAATACTTGGAAGGTAGAAATAGAGAGCTAAATCAAACTGTTCTAGAGATGAGGAGACCTGGTTGTAATAAATGTTCAGATCTAGAAGAAGAAAATCAGAACTTAGGTAAACACATAACTGACCTTTACAGAAAACTCACTTTGGCTTATGCTACTGCTTCTAAGCTACCTGTTGATGCCTCACTTGTTACTCTCTCTACCTGCACTTTTTGCCATGAACTTGAGAATGATATTTCTGTTATGGATGCTGCATTTAGGGAGAGGTTTAAGAAAACTGTAGCTGAAACTTGTAATGTGGCTTGTGTGTCATGTGAGTCCTTAAAACTTGAACTAGGAGCCTACAAAGAAAAATATGAGAAGGCTGTTAGAGTGTTAGCTTCACGAGCTTGTTTCACTTGTGCTCTTTTGCTTAGGGAAGTAGACTACCTCAAGAAAACTTTGGAGAGATTTTCAGAAGGTAGAAAAGAACTGAACATGATCCTAGATAAGTCTAGAGTGAGCTCAGGCAAAGGTCTAGGTTTTAATCATGTAGAAGAAAACAAGAGCCACTCTCCTCATCCCATTGATACTAGAGGTAGAGGCTTGATTGAGATTGCTTAGGGGGAGAGGAGGACAGTGTTTAAGAAAGGTGGTTACTTAGAACCAATTAATCAATACAAGAGTGCTTCTAGTTCAAATGGTGTCACCTCACAGAAAGTCAAATACCATTATACTCATTGTCACAAGGATGGTCACTTGGTTGAGTTATGTTTTCGATGTCTCAAGGAGGAGCGCCGTGACCGTGTTCGTGCTCTTAGGGGGATTCAACAACGCAATAATGCGTTGAGTGCTCCTAAGAAACACACAAGGCCTCAAAATGTTGAGACTCTTAGTGGCTCTAGGAGGCAACAGGGTGTAGATCACTTAAGAGTCCTTTTGTCATCCTCTTGGAGGTGGCTCGCGTACTTTGGCACGTGACGTTCCTCCACAGCATGGTCTTGATCAAGGTCGTAGTGTTGCTCGGGATGTTACATTGCATGCTAATCACTCACGACCTTCTATTCCTGCTAAGAGAGTGACTCAGTACTGGATTCAGAAATCTCTGCTTACTAACCCCAGTGCTGAGTCCACTCGCTATCGGTCTTTTGTGTAGGTTGACCGGTGAGGGTTGGTGAACATGTGGCTTGTTGATTCTGGGTGTTCACGTCATATGACTGGAAGCTCCAAATGGTTCACCTCCCTCAACAAGGCGTCCCGTGATGAGTTCATCACTTTGGGAGACAACTCTCATGGGCGCGTGACACACAAGGGCACGGTGCGCGTCAACAACAACAACATCCTCAAGGATGTTACTCTAGTGAGTAAACTGAAATACAATCTCATCTCTGTTTCATAGCTTATTGATGATAATTATGAGATTTGTTTCAAAAAGAATGGGTGTCGCGTTCTTGACTCTTTAGGTGCACTTGCTTTTGGGATTTCTCGCCTTGGTAGAGTCTTTGCAGCTAAGTTTAGTTCTTCTGAGTCTAGGTGCTTTCTTATAACTAGTTCTTCAGTTCTTCAACTTTGGCACCGACATTTGGGGCATGTTGGTTTTGATCACTTGATAAGAGTTGGCAGCCTTGACCTTCTGAGAGGCTTGCCCAAACTCAAACCTGTCAAGGATTTGGTATGCGCTTCATGTCGGCATGGCAAACACGTTGCTGCTTCCCATCCACCTGTCAATCAAGTGAAGACCAATGGACCCGCTCAATTTTTACACATGGACACTGTAGGTCCAGCTCGGGTCCGATTGGTGAGTGGGAAGTGGTATGTTCTTGTCATAGTTGATGACTACTCTAGATACTCTTGGGTGTTTTTCATGGAGCATAAATCTGAAGCATTTGAGTGTTTTCGAGATTTGGCTTTGAGGCTTTTGAATCTCTCTCCTGGTACATTGAAAGGTGTTCGAAGTGATAATGATTTAGAATTCAAAAATGCCTCATTCACAGACTTTCTTGCTGATCGTGGCATGGAGCATCAGTTTTCCACTCCACGCACCCCTCGACAAAATGGTGTTGTGGAAAGGAAGAATAGGACTTTAGTTGAGATGGCTAGATCAATGCTTGATGAATATGGCACATCACAATGGTACTGGGCTGAGCCTGTTAGTACTGCTTGCTATGTGTTCAACCGTGTGTTTCTGCGAGCTCTCTTACATGTGACATCTTATGAGCTTATGTTTGGGAAGAAGCCAAATATGTCTCACATGATGGTTTTTGGTTGCAAATGTTTTATCCTAAAGAAGGGCCTTCTTGACAAGTTCGAGTCGCGCACTTCTGATGGTATGTTGCTACGCTACCCTGGAAACTCGAATGGATATCATGTGCTTAATCTTGAAACTAACACCATTGTGGAGTCTTGTGATGTGACTTTTGATGAGGCTAGTCCAACTAGACCCGATCTTTCAGGTTCTCCACAGGAGTCAGAGTCAATATTCCAGGAAGAAGATGAGTTGGAGAGTGACGTGGGCAGTGCCCCCATTTCTCATGCACACGCCGTGGATCCTCTGGTTACTTCTCCAACTATAGTCGAGGGTCCTGTGTTCACTACTTCCTCTTCGGCAGTGGTACCTGTCTCATCGGCAGCTCAGCTTCCTACCTCTCCTTCAGTTGAGGTAGAGGCTGCTGAAGCTACTTCCACAAGAGCTCTAGATTTGATCGAGGGTCCTCAACGCACTCAAAGGGATCACCCTTCAACACAAATAATCGGTGACATCTCTAAGCGTGTAACACGCTCCAGGTCAATTATTTCCTAAGACTTGGCACATTCTGCTTTTATTGCTTCTTTTGAGCCCAAAGATATATGTCATGCACTTTCTGATGATACTTGGGTCAATGCCATGCATGAGGAATTAGAGAATTTTGAGAGGAACAAGGATTGGGCATTTGTAGAGCATCCACTTGATCACAATGTCATTGGGACCAAGTGGGTGTTTAAGAACAAGCAAAGTGAGGATGGTACTGTTGTTCGCAACAAGGCTAACTTGTAGCTTAAGGGTTTAGTGAAATAGAAGGCTTTGATTTTGATGAAACATTTGCACCTGTTGCTCGCTTGGAGGCTATACACATTTTGCTTGCATTTTCTGCTTTCAAGAGATTTAAGCTTTATCAGATGGATTTTAAAAGTGCATAGAAGTCTATGTGAAATAACCTCTAGGATTTGAAAACCCTAAATATCCTAATCATGTATACAAACTGTCTAAGGCTCTCTATGGTCTTAAGCAAGCTCCTAGAGCTTGGTATGATAGACTGAAGAGCTTCTTGATCCAACATAGTTTTGAAATGGGTCGGGTAGACAAGAACTTGTTTCTTCTTAGGCATGGCAATGACCTACTAATAGTGCAAATCTATGTGGACGACATAATCTTTGGTGGCTCCTCTAATGCTCTTGTGTTCAAGTTTTCTGAAATGATGAGCAGGGAATTTGAGATTTCCATGATGGGTGAGCTTCAATACTTCTTGGGGTTGCAAAATAAACAGACAAAGGAAGGCACCTTCGTTCATCAAGCCAAGTACACCAAGATCTCTTGAAGAAGTTCGGGATGAGCAATGCCAAGCCGCTTAATTCCCCGTTGTCAACCGCCATATCTCTTGGTCCTGATGAAGAAGGAGAGGCGGTGGACCAGAAGGAGTTCAGAAGCATGATTGGCTCACTCCTCTACTTGACAGCGACAAGACCTGACATCCAGTTCGCTGTCTGCTTGTGTGCGAGGTTCCAAGCCTCACCCAGAGACTCCTACCAGCCTGTGAAGCGCATCATGAGGTACCTTCGATCATCCTCTGAGTATGGACTTTGTTATTCTTGCTCTTCTGTTCTTGGGATTCGAGGCTTTTCAGATGCAGATTTTGTCGGGTGTAAAATAAACTGCAAAAGCACTTCTGGTACTTGTCACTTTCTAGGCACTTCTCTTGTTTCATGGTCCTCTAGAAAACAATCATCTGTTGCACAATCCACTGCTGAGGCTGAGTATGTTGCAGCTGCAAGTAGTTGTAGTCAAATTCTCTGAATGATCTCCACTTTGCAGGATTTTGGGTTGACCTTTGATAGTGTTCCACTTTTCTATGATAAGACTAGTGTTATTAACATTGCTAAGAACCCGGTGCAACACTCTAGAACCAAACACATAGATGTGCGATTCCATTTTCTTAGAGATCATGTTGAGAAGGGTGAGGTAGTGCTCAAGTTTGTTGATTCTGAAAATCAGCTTGTGGACATTTTCACTAAGCCCTTAGACTCTACACGATTTTGTGCACTCAGAGGAGAATCGGGGATCATACATCCCCACGGGGCTGGTGTGAGGGGGAGTTTTCTTTTTCTGCATCATATTGTAACATAGTGCATTTTGCATCATTTGTGATATATCATGTGCACTTTGCATTTTCAAGAGCTTTGTCTATTATCCTTAGTGTGACAATGACTACTTAGAGTTTGCTATATGCCAAGACTTGATTATCTAGCTCATCTCTCCATGACTTGGCATGTGTGCTCAAGAATTTGCAAAGCTAGCTTAATTGGACAAACAACTTGACCTAAATTCTTGATCTTTTGATGAGTTGCTCAGTAGAGAATCATCTATCTTTGAATCTCCTCATAATCTAGTATTGCAACTATGATCTCTGTCTTGACTGGTCAAAGATAGGACTTCATGGTAATCTTGATAAGGACCGCTAATGACTTGATATGCTTAGGCTTTTGTGGCTCGGGTTGGAGAATGTTTATTGTCATTAAGAGTCACTAGTTTTGCTTTACATGCTTGAAATCTAACATTTGCTAAAGTAAAAGTGCTAAATCAAAGATGAACCACTCAAGGCACTTGCTCATGCAAGAGGTAGTGTTTTGGTTGTGGCTAGTCTAAATAATCATATGGAAACAGTATAAAAATTCTCAGGATGAATCACTCAGGATACATCCTCGTGCAGGGGGTTGTATTTTGCTTATGTCTAATCCTTTTAAACATGTGATTGGTTAATCTAGCATGTGGAAGAGCGTTTTTGGTCGTAATCTTGATCGGTTGCCCTCCTAGTCTTGACTTGGCGCTAGGTTGTCATGCTTCACTCATGCTTAGATTTTTGCTAGTGTGACCACCTAGTTTGGAACTCATCATCAGTAAAATCTTTAAATGTGCTAAGAACTTAAGATGCTAGTTTCTTTTCTTGCTATACATGTTTCTTTTTATGGTTTGAGGAGCATTTCTATGGCATATTAGCATCTTTTGTGTCTATCTTGGATAATACTCAAAGCTCGCGAAAAATTGAAAAATCAAAAAATTTCATTCCACGTCTTGCATACATGCTTATGCTTGATATTCATACACTGCATAGTCATAGGGAGAGACATGAAGTCCCTTGATGATTATAGTGCCAAAGGGGGAGAGAAAGTTTATCATATTTTTGGCATATCTTTGCAAGATAGGCATGTGTGTACATTTCATTTTGAGTAGAAATCAAATGCATAAGATCTATAGGAGTGAGGGGGAGTTTCTGCACTTACATATTTGGATTCTATTCTTTCAAACATTCACTTGGGCCGTGCTTGCTTTTTCTTTCCTTGGCCAAGTGTGAATTCTTGCAACATGGTTGTTTCAAAATTTTCAAACCAACTCCAATTTGATTGATGTGAGATGTTGGCAATATATTCATCAAGGGGGAGATTGTAGAACCTAGAGGGAGTTGTATTGCTTCCCTGAATTTCAGATGATGAATACTCTGCCACAGAGTTTGTTATTGGAGTTGAATGTTAGGTTGCAAGAATTCAACGTTTACTTTTGAAATGTGTAGGCATATTTGAGTTTTAAACTACAAACCTTGGAAATAATCTTCAGTAAAACCCCAAGTTTTAAATATCGAAAAATGTTTCAAAAATAATATACATCTTAAATACATGCCCTTGCATTTCTATTCTTTTCCAAATTTCAAATAGTTGCAAACCCCCACTTGAGCCATTTTCAAACCTGGCTCAAGTTCCACTGGTCCAAATATCCAAAACTTTTCATAATTTTTGGGACACCTAGTTCTTTTACCAGGAAACCATTTTTGCATAAAAATCTCATGTTTCCTGTTCCTGCCTCCTAAAAAAATTTTAGTCAAAGATCAAAAGTTCATGCACTATTATTTCCTTTTCTTTTCTTCCTATTCTGCTAAAGCCACCCCACTCATACCAGGCAACCTACCCCTACTCTCTCTATCATAGTGCCGGACCCACATGGCAGCTTTCCCCTCCCTTTCTTTCTTCTTCCTCAAGACCAACCACTCCTCTCTTCTCTCTCCTACTGCAAAACGTGATGCACGTGCTCCAAGCACTCCATGCCGGGCACTTCACGACAACCTGCACCCAGGGCCGCCTCTCCCCTGCAGTAGTGCCGCCGACCCCTCCTTGACTCCCCTGCTGCCGGCCACGTACTCCCCTCCTCCTTCTTCCTATCTCCTCCTGCTGAACTCTATAAAGCCGAGCACCTGAGTCATCCCCGAGCTCCATCTCCCTCTTCATTTCTTCCTCTCCTCCTGATCCTCAACTGAGCTATGCCCTCTCTCCCTAGTTCATCTTTGTTTTTCCCTTGAGCTCACACTCCACCCGAGCTACCAATTCCTCCCTTGCTCCTTCTTTCGATCTACTGCCCAAGTCCCCTGCCAAGCTCCCTTCCTCTAGCCCTCCTCTAACCCCTCCGCTACTCTGCCATTTTCCTAAGCTCTAGAGTAAGCCACAAGCTTCTCCCTCGGCTCCGGCCGCCAACCTTCATGACAACCACCAGCTGCCCACGTGTCACAGCTCCCCGACTGCCCCCTACTCCTCCTTTCTCCTCTGGCCCTACCGAATCCGAGCTGCTCCACCTTCCCCTCCACTCTCCACCGGATTCCACACCTCCCTGCTACCCGTGCCAAACACCAATACCAGCCGAGCCGGTCATCTCCCCCACTTACGGTGACCAGCACCACCAGCCGCTCCGATGGCCCCTCTTTCCTACTCCCAGTGCTTCCTATTTCCACCGCTTCTCCGTTGACCTCTTTCCCTCTCACAGCCAGAGGCCACCGGGGAAGCTCCTGTCCCAAGCACCGGTGCGGAGGTCTACCGCACGTTGTTGATGTCGGTGAGGGCTGCTGTCCTCGGCATCTCCACTTCGGTCAGTGTTTTCACCAGCTCCCATCTCCATCCGGCCGCCGTACTGTTAGGGCCTGGCTACGGTCGCTGTAGCCGCCGCTCCCGCCGGTAAAGCCTCTAAGCGGCCGGCCCGTCTAAGCCACCAATGACTCTCCCTCTCCCGGCGCTAAGCCAGGTTAGGACTCTAACCCCTATCTTGCATGCTAAGCAACACACTTAAGCCACAAGCATGCTGTTGGTCAAGGCCACCCGGCTTTAAGTGAAGATGTAATTGTTGAGTACATTTACACTACTAGAAAGCGAACCTTGCCCGTTTCTTTTTCTCTTATACACCTTCTTCTCTTGAAAGCGTATTTGTGCCCAAAGCCTTTTTAGTTTTCCGCCTTTGTTGGCCGATGGCGTCTTTCCTGAGTACGCCTTCGACATCAGCCTCTTAATCCAAAACTAGTTAAACAGAGGATGACTTTAGTATAGCAAAGCTTCGGACAGTCGTTTCTCCCTACATATTTACCCAAATCAATCCCTTGTTTTTCCTAAATGCCTAGAGTTTCATAATATTTCTACAAGTACCAATTGTGGAATTTTTAAAATTTTAGATTTAAATTTAAACCTTAAGAAATCATGAAATATATATATCCTATAAAATAGGTCTAGAGCAATAATCCCTTTAATTCATAAAAGGGGTTTCAAATCATCTTACATCCTCTGGTCCCAAGTATATTTTGAAATCCAAAATATTTTTCTTTGAAAGATATAGAGCATCTAATATAGGCATATGGCTCAAAAATCTTGAATTAAGGTTTATAATATTCTTGCATGTATTACCAGAGCATATACTTAGGCTTACCAAACCTTTACCAAGTTTTGGGGGCTAGGGAACAAGTATAGATTCCAATCTTATGCGTTAAGGACCACGAGGGAAAATGAAACCCCTCCCTGCTTAATATCTTGTTACGTGAATACACATTCTGCTATGTGGACCGAACCCCTAGTCAAAACTCCAAAAGCTTTCAACGTAATCTCTTACCCTCCCTTTTGAATAGGTAGAGACCCTAATATGCGTACACCCTAACTCAATAGATGCTAAAGAAACCCTAACCCGACAGTAAGCCCTAAAATTGATATCTTTTGTCATGATAATCTAAAGCACCCATGGTAGCTTTCTAAGCTTCATAAAATCAATAGCTAACTAAAATGCCATGCTTGGGTGATTTAGTTTCATCTAGTGTTGCATTTGATGTTATCAAATTTTTGCTCACACTGTCATTTATTCAATGTTTTCCCAACGTGTACATACAACATTGCGGTACCTCGCTAGGAGGAACCAAGGCATTGCCGTATCAATGTTGAGCTTCAAACTAAGGCCAGTGCTGTCAGGCAAGCATCCCTGTCTTGAACATGTTGAACCTTATATGTTTAAAATTTACCTATGTTGATTGCGAACCATGCATGTTATATTGATAAGACTACTATTTTGTATTAGACATAGCTACAATCTATGATTGCATGTGATCGATATACCCTCCTTTGTCTCCTTGGGAATAATCCCCCTAATGGTATGGTAATACTGTAATCCCCAAACTTAACGATTAAGCTTTCATCTTGCATTCATGCATACATGGCATCACCCCGCACTACCTCATTTAAACTCGAAAAGGGTATAATTGTAATTTATAGAATATGTTAATATCTCATCCTCGGTGGAAATTCATACAAACACCAATCAACTTATTTGAAGTAGTTGAATCGCAACTATCGTTGATAAGGGTGGTGGAAGTCATTGAACACTCCGGTGAATCCCAAAACCTAAAACCCTAACGGTGCCAAAATTAGGGTTTCGTCGATAGAACAACCTTAAGGAGTCCAAACCTCCCCAAACTTCACAAATAGCTTGGAAAGTGGAAACCCTAGCCCTTGTCAATTTTCATGAATTTTGGGAAAGTTTAAATCCTAGTCGCAGTGTAAACCCTAATTCGAACCCTAATTCCAATTTGAACTGGACACCCATTCAAATCTTCCCCAAACTGATTCAAACTCCCCCAGCAGCTCCCAAATAATATTATGAAGCTTCTGTAAAAATTTCAAGTCAATTGGAGAAGAAATTGTACATAAAATGTCGTGGGGAAGGAATCAGGAATAAATAAAAAGAGAAAGAAATCAAACCCTAATCTAATCGGGCCGCAACCCCGCTCGGCCCACCAGAACAGCCCGTCGGACCCCCCCCCTCACCATTTTCCGCCTTCCCTTACCCACTTCCCGCCTTCGCTCCAGAGAAGCGCGCCCGAGCCAATACGCCGCTCCCCGCTCCTCGCCAGCGCCCGGGCCCGCCTGTCAGGGCCTGGCTTCCACGTCCCCGCCGCTCGCTGGCTCCGGTGGGCGGTGCCGTCCCGACCGGGGCTGTCCGAAGCTCGCCGCCGCCCCTTAAATAGCCCTCGGGCAGCCGGGGCCCTCCTTCCCCCGGTCTGAAAAACCCTAAAGCCCTCCCCCGTCTAACCCTAGTTCCTCCCGAGCACCTCCGAGTCCGGTCGTCTCCAACTCCGGCAGCCCTCCGACGACAAATCGGCGCTGCCTCCGTGGTCCCCGAGCCTCATCTTCCTTTCCCCTAGCTTCCTCTCTTCCGGGTCTAACTCCCCCTCCCCTCATTTGCGCAGATCTACCCCGGGGAAGCTCCAGCACCGGTGACCCGAGCTCCTCGCCGTTCATCTCCGTCCCCAGCGCAACCCCGGCCGCTTCAGTCCTCCCCGAGCACGGAAACCACCCTAGGGTGAGCCTCCCGACCTCCCTGCCCTTTTACCGAGCCCCCGGTGCTACCGAACGCCCTCCAGAGCAACTCCGGCGAGGTCACCACCGTCTCCCCAGTCGCCGGCCACCGGAGCAGAGGGAGGGAAGAGAGAGGAAGAAAGAGGGAGAAGAAAAGGGGGGGTCACGTGGCAGCTTTTGTTTGGGTCTGAGCTTTTGAGAAAATGACAGGTGGGGCCGGGCTGTGCTGAGTAGGATTAGGGTGTGAGAATAGGGGGTAGATCTTCGGGTGGGCTTAGTGGTTTGAGTCTGGTGCGCAGAGAGAGAGAGAAGGGAGATCTGGGTACGCATAGCATTTAGGGTTAGGTTAGATTAGGGCAGTTTTAGTTCAAATATTCAAATGCTCGTATCTTTTAAACCGTAAATCCAAATTGAACAAATTTTATATGGTTGGAAAGCTGGTGAAATTCTCTACAATTTGGATGCATCAAAAGTTCATTTTGGTTACATGCACAGTAGGTTATCTAGGGTTTAATCTTTTGTTCCGTCGAGTTTCAATATGTGATAACTTGTAATCCAATACTCGGATTTTTGCAAACCTCATACCATTGGGAAGCTTATGAAGTCTTCTACAACTTGACTGAAACCAAGATTAATTTTGGGTACATGCACAACACCATATTTAGAATTGTTATTTTGCCCTGTCGTAACCCGATAAAACCCTAGCTTCGCAAGTTAACTCCACCTCGCATGGTTCCAAGTTTCCCAAGCTCCTACGGCATAACTCAACCTAATATTGACTTATTACACACCTTGCAATGTTCATCACTAATGACGCAACCCTAACCTCATCGGAGCACTTTAAGTCATCATGCATGCATCTACAAATCACATGTCTCCGATGACCTAATATGAACCCATGTAGATCATTGCAACCCTTCGACACCATTGCACTTCGAGTCAAGCAAATTGCATCATCCATACATGCATACATGCTGGTCTCATTACCTTTTATCGTTTCCTTTCCGGTGATCGCGTTAATTACAACAGAGCCCGAAGACGAAGGTGACCACCCGGCTTACGACCCTTCGCAAGAACAGGAACAACCAGAATCAGGCAAGCAGAGCTTGTTGCATCTTTACCTTCCGTACCCTTGTGTATGCCCTTGTTATATGTGCTATGTGTATGAATGTTTATCTATGAATTGTCGCAAGTTGCGTACACTAGCATGTGTAGGATGTGTCCTACGTCGAGAACATCTGATGGCTCTTCAACTAAATGGTTAAGTGAGTTGTGAGAGCCGAGGGCGTGCACAATGGGTACGGTTGGTGTTCATCGTAGTTTGATGGCGACGCGGGAGTAAGTAGACATTTAGTCGTCACACCAACCCTATCTTCAGCGTGTCACCATCCCTTATCATACGTGGACGCTAGCGAGAACCTACACTGAGGATAGTTGGGGTAGGCCTCCATGCACTTTGGAGGCTCGCTACCTCCAAACTGTTATGCACTCACTATGCCTGCAGGGGTTGAGTTGTCGGTAGTGGTTCGAGAGATTAAAATGAACCTTTGAGGATTGGATTAATTTGGATTGGAGTTAGGGGCTGCCCTAATCGAATTGGATGATGTTTGATGGATTGATTTGGGGTTGAACTCATGGGTTGCCCCAAATGGATTTGGATTCGATAACTTGATCTCGTGGTAAATTAGCTGTGATATGTTGTGTCCTGAGTTAATCTGTTATTTAATCTGTCTTTACTTCACCTTATTAATGTTATGTTCTTAACTTGTATATTGTTACTCTGAGAAGCATCCATGTTTAATTGTTGTTGCACTAGCATGAGTAGGACATTTAATCAAGCACGAATAAGTCTTGCGAGTACGTTCGTACTCACCTAGGTTATTCCTAGAGCTTGCAGGTGAGCCGGTGGTCGAAGATTATTTTGATGATGCCTGAACGTGTGTTTCCTCGGTAGTGTTTGACTCATGGGATGGGTTGTAGCTTTTGTTCAGCGGTCATCGTGCCGCTGTGGGACACTTTTATTGTTCTTCCGCTGTCGTTTTATTCTCCGTACTCGGATATGTGTTCGGATATGACCAACTAATGTAAAATGATGTCCCATCGTGGACTGTTATTAGTAATATCGTAATGTAGAGCTTTGTGATGATATCCGAGTTGTTAATCCAGGCTGCCCCTGCACAATGCGTGAATGGTATGAAGTGTATGGGTAAGCCGT
The DNA here is from genome assembly GCA_019208055.1 of Stipa capillata. Taxonomy (NCBI): domain Eukaryota; kingdom Viridiplantae; phylum Streptophyta; class Magnoliopsida; order Poales; family Poaceae; genus Stipa; species Stipa capillata. The sequence continues at coordinate 27,925 of JAGXJF010000355.1, forward strand.
GAAGGATCGAGGTCGTACCGTTTTCTACTAAGTCGAGCAGGTGTTGGTTGAGTGACCCGCTGGCTGAGATGCTGTGCCGGCCAGGCAGGGTGTGGGCGTTCTACCGGGCTTTCGAGCGACCCACTAGCTTCCGAGCTAGGTTAGGGTGTGGGTAGAATTGCCGGGCTCCTCCGACTTTGCTTGTCGTGGTGGGATTCGGGAACGACTCTGACTCTTCACCGGATCATGGAATAGTATGTGGTTTTGGGAAGATTGGTCGCTTCCGGCCGGCTCGCACGTGGCGGGTGTCGGATCGTTCTACCTTGGTGCGTACGGCGCAGGTACCGTGCCACCGGGCTGACGAGTCCTTCGGTCCTTGGCGACTTCGCGTTCCCCTAATCATATGCAATTCCGGGTCCGTGACAAATACCAGCAGTTAGGATGTATTAGCTTATGCTAGTGCCGCCTTAGGAAAAATCAAATTTTGATATATGTTACGAAGTATTCGCTCCTATGTAAGATGGAGCCTCGAGGAGGTGTCCACTGTCCAAGGAAGGTTGGTTGTGAAAATGATTTCTGACAAAACCCTAAATCAAACCGAAGTTGATTTGGATCCGGGTGAGAGATATAAGGTGGTGTTTGGGATGAAGGTTGTCGAAATGAGGATGCCTTATGTGGCATGGTTAGTAACCAGTCCTGTGTGACTTGGGATTAAATTAGAGTCTTATTCGGATCAATTAGGGATCAAATGTAAGTGTCGCTCGGCCAAGTTTATATCGTACATCTACATGTCCTTTATGGGAAGGACTTGACCAAGTATTCTATTTGGTATTAGCGTACAAGCCCATAGGCAATAGGTGGAAAGTGCAAAGAGTGGGTAGACTCCAAAGAGTCTTCTCACGGTTTAGCGTAGGAAGTTGCTCGACACAAAGGTGGATCTGCATTGTGCAGTGGTTTAACAAGTAGTGCGGGAATGAATCATCTGGCGGGTTCGTCGTTAGGGCTAGATGGAGGAAAATTCTCTGGCCGTACACCTTGCGAAGTGTACTCATCAAGATCTGTCAACAAGGGAGAATCACATCTTGCGGATAAAATCGTACAACCTCTACAGAGTGTTTAAAAATCTATTTGAATAGCTGCGTCTGTGGTCATGGACATTACTTGGTTAAGCCACACCATCGTTAGAATGTGTTTTCATTTTACAATGGGGCATGGGTTTAAGGACGAGGGCATGATGTGTCTATAGTATGCAGTATGAGCTATGAGCGAGGTAGCGGGAGCTGTAGAAGTGTAACCGGGATGGCGGGTGAGCTGTGACTAGATGGTGTGGGCTATCAATGTTTGGATTGATGAGAAGGTAGCTGATGCTACTCAACTATTGAAGTTTCCATGTTTTATGATCAAAAGTTACTTCTTTTTCAAATGCTTGCAAACCCTATTACCAGTATTGCAAATAAAATCTTACTTTTCCACTCAACATGCAACCTAGTCTAGAGCTATCTTCTTGAACAAACCATGCATGAATATATCCGTCATACTCTCCTTGTGGGATGCTTGCAAGTACATTCAATGTACTCACCTGGCTTGTTGACATGGCCAGATGAGAGAGATTATACTCCGAAGACGATGACAATGTACGGCGAAAGCTAGGCTGTAATCCTAGTATGATGAGACGGTGACCCGATTTGTATCATTAGTAGGGATGTCCTCATCACATTAGGTTGCCGTCGGGTAAGGCATATCGGCGGGCTGCACCATCGTTTGTTTTCTGCTGCAGACTCTTGGCCAGTGGGCTTTAGGTAAATGGACCCTACTATGATGGTCGGTTTATCTACAAATATCTATTTGTACGTGTATGACAATGATATTCAAGCTAACTTGTGTGTGCTAGCTATTGATCATGGGACCAGTACAGTAATCACAAGGGTTATCCGGTCCTTAAAATTAGGTACGCCACAAAACCCAAATGCAATGGTGGTCTTGACGTGATCAATATCTCCCTACAAAACCAAGCTCTAATGGTCAAGCATCTACATAAGTTCTACAACAAAGCTTCAGTTCCTTGGGTTGATCTAATTCGACAGACATATTATCGGCATCAAACTCCACATGGTCACATGCTCGTGGGCTCCTTCTGGTGGAAAGACATTCTTAAACTCATTGATATCTATCGAGCCATTGCCTCTTCTTCTATTGGTTAGAGTGACTCAGTCCTATTTTGGGAAGATCTCTGGGACAAACATTGCCCTTGCTGTATATCCTCATCTCTTTTCCTTTGCCAGAGATAACCTCCTCATAGTCAAAGCAGTGTATGAGATGCCCCATCTCCTTGACCTATTCTCCTTGCCATTGGCAGAAATAGCTCACCGAGAATTTGTAGCTTGCAAAGATATGATCATAAAAGAAGCTCTTCAAGCAAATGTGCAGGACAAGTGGAGCTACATATGGAATTCTGAGGTCTATATATCTCACAAGTTCTACCAATCATTTTTTCAGCATTCCCAAGCCTCGTCTCTTTTCTCCTAGCTATGGCAAAGCAAATGCATGGTGAAACACAAAGTATTCGCCAGGCTAATCTTGGTGGATGGTCTCAACACTCGCTCCATGCTCAGGAGGAGGCAGATGCATCTTGCCTCAGGCTACATGTGCACTCTATGTGTAACAAATGAAGTGGAAAACATTACCCACTTGTTCTTCAACTGCCAATACAGTAGCTGTATTTGGGCCTACGTACAAATTGATTGGGGGCCCTCTCCTGACTTGATGGATATGATGAAGCATGCCAAAAAACATTTATGCCAGCCTTTCTTCATGGAAGCTACTGTCTTAGCTGCTTGAAACATCTGGAAACAAAGGAACAACCTCATCTTCAACACGTTCAAGATTTATCCCCTCCTTCAAAGATTGGAAGAAAATGTTCAAGTCAGGCACACTCATGCTTAAGTATTGTATGAAAGACAAACACAAATCCCCCTTAGTCAATGGCTAGAATCTCTCTGATGTTCTAGATTTTCTCTTTGTATATATCATTTTGTTTTCTTTTCTCTTTTGTATATATCCTTTTGTGCAGTTTGGTTTGGTGCTTATTTTATTTACCATAGGGGCCTCCCTACTGTTCTAGTTCAAAAAAGATAACGACAAGCACTTTAGCTTCAGAACTACTATCACGAGCACAATTTGCAGAACTTTCAGTTCTTTATTACCTTTCTTTTTATATGTGTCGTTCCTCTTTTCTTTGTTTTGTAAATTCTAGAACTCAGATATGTCATGACCACCTTTCTTGCAGTATTTGCATGACTTTCTATTCCTGGACTTAGATCTGCCTCTATTATTCTTGCTAGAGCTTCTGCCCCTGAAATTGCCGCTTGAACTCTCTCTTGTTATCTGCCATGGAAAACCAAGCCTTCTACATGCGAGCTTGAACTTTCACCAGAAACTGTATGTTTCATCTTCTCTTTAGCATACAATGCTTCATAAACTTCACTAAGGGTGAGATTATCTCAACTATATAAAAGAGTATCTCTAAAAGTAGAGCACAAAATGGGTAGCGAGCATAAAAGAATAAAACCCAAATCTTCATTATCGTATTTTACTTCCATGGATTTGAGGTCATCAATAATTTTTTTGAATTCTATCAGGTGGTTTAATACTGATCCGCCTTCAGCCAACTTATGTAAATGAAGCTTTTGTTTTAGGTGCATCTTGCTAGTCAAGTCCTTGCTCATACAAAATTGCTCTAGCTTTAGCCATAATGCGGCGACAGTATTCTCTCTCAAAACCTTCTGTAGAATATTATTAGACACGTGAAGACAGATCTGAGATAAGGCCTTGCAATCGTTGCGTTGCTTCTTATCGGCGGACCATGCTACTAACATCTTGTCAATTTTCAAAAGAGCATCATCCAAATTCATCTATGGTAGAACAAGCTGTATCTTGACTTCTAGAGAGAAAACACTGTGTCATGATTCAACAGAGGAAGATCATACTTAATGCAAGCCATTGGTAGATAAATCTTGTATACACAAAGTAGTACAAGCCAAAAAAAATTCTAGTAGAATTAATGTGTGCGGAGCAAACAAATCTGAATAGATGAACTTTCTTGGTACCTTTCCTTGGGTGGATGTAACAAAAATAAAAAACTTGATTTCTTATCATTAGATATGCCTTCGGTGCTTCATGTCATGAAGCCTCCTAAGGACATGATATTTTTCTCTTTCGTGTCTAGTTGATTCGCCTGTGTTTCGATCAGCTGCTCTCTGCTGAAGATTTAATAGCACCTGCTGCTGCTTTGGACTCGACTTGATTGAAGTTGATGCCTGCTGTGACTCGGAGTGGTGACTTGTGACGGGATTGGAGGCGAGCGGAATTGCCGAATTAATGACTCAGCGAGTGAGATGGCACAGGCGATTTACGGGATTGGAGACGAGGGGAATCGCTGAGTTAATTATGCTTCTCCTCTCTAGATGCGATCTCGTAGCCTCACTCTAATAACACTTGTTGTGATATTAGAAATTAATTTAGAGAGAAGAGACGTGAACTTTTATATGGAAACCTCTTGCGGGAAAAAACCACCTCGGCGAGTTGACACAGAGACGATGCACGATCTCTCAATGTGAGAAACAACGCTGGCTAATTATGCTTCTCTCTAGATCCAATCTCGTAGCCTCGCTCTAATAACACTTGTTGTGATATTAGAGATTAATTTAGAGAGAAGAGACACAGACTTTTACAAGGAAACCCCTTGCAAGAAAAAACCACGAATGCGTGTAGACATGATTTCACTATAATGGAGAGGTATTACATGCACGAGACGATAGACTGTCTTTAGGTGCAACTACAAGGACACATACATAGAGCAATAAACAGGAGTCCTTGGAGGACAAGGAAATGAGTTTTACTCAGTTGCGTCGGTGCACCAACATGAGCCCTACACCGCTCGATGCTAGGTCTAGTATGAGTCGGTACCGTGTCCTACATGGTAACCTGAATTCGGTTCACTTTTCAACAAACAAAATACATGGCTAATTTGGTCAAACTTGACTAGAATGGTGTGACAAACTAAAAAAAAATTTAGGCCTATTTTGGTTGGAAGTTGGTAATGTTGAGGTTGAAAGCTTGAATAATTTCGGAGGAAAGCAATTTTTTGGGTCAAAAACAACATCTTTTACGGAACTAGAGAGTGTGGCTTGCCACACTTTATGATACATATGGTCCACGTGTCATAGGATTAAGTTTTACCAAAATTTTTACACCGTTCTTGCTTTGGTTATTTTAGCCACACTTTATGGCAAGCCTGAGAATATGAAAATGTACAAAACAATTTTGTGTACCTTGGCTTACTTGTGGGGCTTAACTATGTATATTTTTTCCTTATTTTTACATGCCTAAGTTGTGGCTATGAACCCATGGCTAATTTGTTCTAACTTGACTAGAAAGGTGTGACAAAATACAAGGAATTTTGGCTTCCAACCAAGAAGTGCATGAGCTCAAAGTGACGGGATGCACGGTAGAGCCAGAGATGACTACGTGTAATACCTCGGCCCGTTAGAGTGGATGCCTAAGTGGCCGAAGCTTAGTTATGTGATGGAACTTGTCCCATATAGAGAGTTTAGATAGAATTGGCCAATTATATATACCCTCTTATTCCAAAGGTAGCACCTCCAAGTTAACCCTTTTACACAAAGCGAGTATAAAAGTATAAGAGGGATGCTATGTATACATGGGCCCGCTCCATTAGATGAGCTGGGCATCAAGCGTATTTGGCCCAGGATGTTACAGGTGGTATCAGAGCATCAAACCTCACTACATGACACATGTACCAAGGGTTGTTTTGGGCATCTCTATGTATGCATGTGTTGTTGAGGGCGTTTGAAAGTGCTTCTTGGCCCCTTAAGAGAGTTTTGGTGATTAATGACAAAATGATTAAGAGACTAATATGTGCATCAAGTGTGATTAGGTAATTAGTCCCACAATGGAATGCTTCAACCAGTTTCGGTGACCCCTTAAAAAGTTGTAATGGAAGTTTGGCTTGAAGATATGAAGACTAAGGACATTTTTCTAACTCTTTTGGTGACTTATGGAATCACATTGAGTTTAGGACAAGCCGTATTATTAAGGAGGGCTAAAATAAAGTAGTTGCTGAGAGTGCCTTGTTAAAGATTATTTAGGAATCACTTGCAAAATCCAAATATGACTTCGAAATCCCTCTACACTCTCTTTGAGCAAAAGAAGGAACCTCTGGGATCCATCCTGGAGTATCCGAAATCAGTTGTGAGTGTGGAGTCAGGAAATCAGAGCCTCATTTCTGTCCGGATTTCTGAATGTTGGGACATTTGAGATTTTTCCGAAACCTCCGAGTTCAGGTTCTAGAAATGTCAGAGCAACTGGAAGCTTCTCGGATGCTTTGAGTCTCTATTCTAGGCTTCTTTCGAAATCTCATAATATTCCAGTTCAATTCCGGACCCTCTGAGTTTTGGTTCTAGATCTGCCAAAGTCCTAAGTGATCTAAAGTTAGAGCAACTACAAGTATGTCGGATGTTCTGAGTCTCTGTTCTTGACTTCTCTTTGAAATCTCTGAGTGTCTGAGATCATTTCTTGAACCATTGAGTTCTTGTTTCGTAACATCTTGAGTTAATCTAAAATCTTAGAAGTCCCAACTACATGTTGGAGCCTCTAGATATCTGTTCCTGATATGTCTTGTTCAGGCTATTCAATATTTCGATAGGTCCAAGTTTGATGAGACAGTGGCCCGATCTTTCGGTGAGATGAAGGTAGCTAACGGTTTGGTGGAGTTTGACCTTAATGATACGACTATACCGTACACGACAATACGTCTTAGCAATC
>JAGXJF010000356.1:0-99915 GCA_019208055.1 Stipa capillata
GTTGACGTCGTCGCTAGAAATGCAATACAGATGGTATAATTTAAAAGCTTAATTACATCTCTAGTGAATATGTGCACGGGATGCATAGAAAATAAGGGTGCGTTTGGTTGGAAGGCGAGGTGGGATGGGATGGGGTCATCCAATTTTTTCTGGATGGGATGATCCATTTTGGTTGTTTGGTTCAGTGGATGGGGTGGACCAAGTCTTTGTTTGGCTCAAAACTGGATAGGTCATGTTGGATGAGTCACTGACATGCGGGACCCACATGGCAGTGACTCACCCTTGCCCTCTCTCTCATTTTTCCCTCCTCACTCACTCCATCCTCTCTCTCTCTCACCGGCGGCCAACCGGAGCTCGGGCAAGGGGCGGCGGGCTCGAGCGGGGGGCAGCGGAGCTCGGGCCAGGGCCGGCGGAGCGCAGCTCGGGGCGGGGCACAGCTCTGGCGGGGCCGGCGGGGCGCGGAGCTCGGGATGGCCGGCGGGGCGCAGCTCGGTGCGAGGGCCGGCGGAGCTGGGGGCGGCGGAGCTCGGGCGGGGGCCGGCGGAGCTAGGGGCGGCGGAGCTTGGGCGGAGGCCGGCGGAGCTCGAGGCGGCGGGCGGGGCGTAGCTCGGGCAAGCCCGGCAGGGGGCGGCGGCCAGAGCTCGGGCGGGGGGCCGACGGGGCGGAGCTCGAGCGGGGCCGGCGGCGGGCGGCGGCCGGAGGTCGGGCGGAGGGCCGGCGGGGCGGAGCTCGGGCAGGGGCCGGCGGGGGGCGGCGGCTATAGGTCGGGCGGAGCTCGGCCGGGCGTGCGCGCAGAAGGAGCCAAAGCAATGGATGAGCCCATCCGGTTTAATTTGTTGAATCTCCCCATCCAGCATCTTCAAGGAATATTCCTCTGGGGTGGATATCTCTATCCACCTCATCCACCCAACCAAACACCGCTCATCCCTCAAAAAATGGGATGGGTGGCCCCATCCCACCTCATCCCTCAAACCAAACACACCCTAAGTGTGCGGAAGTGCACTGGCTGGTTATAAAATGTGCAGTAGACCGATAGCACAGAAGGCATTACACGTTCCTGGCGAGCTCCGTGTCCCGCTACCCTCAATTCTACCCTTCCGAGGTGAGGGAACAACCGATGTAAATAGTGGAAACGATGTGCAGTTGGGCATGAGTTGATGTCATGGTATTTGTGATGCATATTACATAGAGCGGCTTATATGTACAGTACGTAGGTAGCTGCGTTTGTAGCAATATACCCGATGTATTTGCAATGACATACTGCGAGCTGCTCTCTCCCCGTATCTGTTTGGTTTAAAGCTCTTGCAAACCAAATCAAATATCGGAACTGTGAATGAAGATTGGCCGCTATTGTTTGCTACCAATAGTTGGTCGTGCCCATAAAAGTTTGGTAACGCCGACGGAATCTAATATAATACACGGGCAATCTAATGGATAAGAAATCGCTAACCAAATCGTCAAAAATTGACGTTCTAAACAACATTCGTTTTGCCAAAGTTTGGCCTTATCTAGATCTCGCGGTTCGGCGGATCTGTTCTCCGGCCGTGTTTCCTTGCACGCTGGCGGGGAGCAGATGAAGGCTCTAGTCCGCCGCTCCTCTCTTCTGTTGGCTGCCTCCGTTGTTGTTCTGGCGTGTTGCTTATTCGTCTCTGGCTCGTGGCAAAGCTTCGGCGACTGGTGTAGGCCCGGTGACCTGCTTGAGATTGGGGCGATGCCCCTGCCGACGGGCGTTCAGCGATGCTTTAGATCCTCCTCTCGCAACGGTTGTTTCTTGCGGCGTTTGGATCAAGCCTTCGTGCTCTGGTGTTTTATGCAGGTGCTCAAGTGGCGCACGGGTCTCCGTCTTCCTCCGCTCCGGCTGGTCGTCGTGGCGATACGCTGGAACTGTGTTGAAGCCCCTAGGACCTTCTTGTTATTTTTTATTTCTTCAGGGGTTTCTTTGTAATTGCTTAGGACAGCTGTCTTTCCAGATATATCCACTGTTTTCCTTAACGTATTAATGCAGTAAAGCCTTAAAAAAAAACTTGGTCATGTGTGCTCTGCGCCTCTGCCGTTGAGATCTGTTGGTATCCCTCGTCCCGGCGGATGTTTTGGCATTGGCTGGCGGTGGAGACCACAGATCTTCGTGTCGAACGTGTATATCAGTTCTTTTTTTTTCCTGATAGGGCGTGTGGATGAGCTTTAGTAGTGTACAATTTAGTGTGTCACTCATTGTCATGGTTGTGAAGGCGACGTTGTGCAGAATAAGGATTCTCGGCTCCATCTCTGCACAATGCCAGCGTCATCGAGGAGTTTGTGATGTTTTTCCTTGGTGAATTAGGATCCCAGATTTGGCGGGCAATTTGTTAGGAGGTTGTCGCCGTCTAGTGTTTTGGCCAGCTTTGGCATTTGCGTGCAGTGAAAGCACAAATAAAGCTCGGTTTCCTCTGCTGCGAGAGTGCTATCCTCGTGATGATGGATCCAATTTAGCGATGAGGAGCACGTATTCCTGCTCCTCGCTTCATGGCACTGCTTTCGGGATTCTTTTTTTGTGTGTGTTTCAGGTGAGGCTGCAAAAGATCAGCAGCTAGTCAACTACGAGGCGTCCCTCCGTCTCTCATGGCAAGCCTTCTTTGTGCTTCTTGTAGCCCTTTGTGACTTTGACGCTGTTGCAGGTTCGCGGTTGGTCCATGAACGAGGATGTCAAGGTCCACGGCCGGACAGATCGTATTAAAAATGGTGGTTTGACGTGTGGCCTGAGAAGGTTTCTTCCAACTCCCCAGTAATTTCCGGTCCCTTTCCTTTATCAATAGGATATTCATCGAATTTGATGGGAAGAAAGGAGGAAGAACCACCAAACCAGAGCACCCGATATTCTTACTTTTTGGTGGGTCCTTTTCTTCTAACCGTTAAAAATGATAGTTTGACCAACTCCCCAATAATTTCCGGTCCCTTTCCTTTCGCAATAGGATATCCATCGAATTTGATAGGAAGGAGGAGGAACCACCAAACCAGAGCACCCGATTCCCCACTTCCGGGCATCCAACTCGCGCTTCTTGCTGCATCTCCGATCCCAAAAGCTCGCTCTCGCACCGTGTGGTTGAAAGGCGACGAGAATTTCCGCACATGGAGCAGGAGAAAGCTGCCGATCTGATCTGAGTTCGGGGTTCTAGGTATTTTCTTCAACCCGGCAGGTCTTCTCCATTTTTCGTTTATTGCACTTGCTACGTTCATCGATTTTTTCGCCAAACATCTCGATCTCGTCCTGCTACACCCTCTTAACTTCGTCTGTAAATAGGTTGAATTCTGCTCCACCTCTTCTCAGCGTGATCGAATGATATTTCTGGAGTTCCACCGCCTATAATCAACACAAGTTCCATATACAAGCTCCGGTATGCTACTCTTGCTAACTGTACTTGTTTGCATCCCCTAGTGATGTGATATTTTGAGAACTTTTATTGTCAGATTATGCCCCGGTTGAGAATTTTAGATTGATAATTTTAGGATTTAACTGTCCACCTATAATCAACACAAGTTCCATCTACACCCAATTTCAGGAATTAATTGCACTTTTGATAACTTTATCCCCTAATGATTTGCTTATTTTTGCAATTTCAATTCACAGTGGTTCGGCGAAAGCAGCTTAAATTGAGCAGAATGGAGACTGCTTTAGTATCCGGATTGTTGAAGCTTGCAGCAGACCAGCTAGTTCCTCTGATAAGCAGCGGGTTCGCCTCCTTAATGGGTGTTGAGAAAGATCTCTGTGAGCTTCAAGGGTTATTTGGAGAGATTACCAATAGGTTGTCAGCTGTTGGGGATAAAGTAACAGACAGTGATCCATCATTTAATTGGGTCAAACAGTTGAAAGATGTTGCTTATGATTTTGATGACTTGCTATATCACCTGGAAGCTGAGAAACACAAGGCGAACGTCGATGGTGACAAGCATGCCATGGCTGTTTGGTTCCGTGCAAAACCAAAATTTGCTCTGTCTCGACTCGAGATGGCCCAGAGGATCAAGACAATCAAGAAGAGATTTGCTAAGATTGTGAAGCAGAGAACTGATGTCAATGAAATAGCAAAGAGTATAGTAGTCGAGCATCCTATTCAGCACAGAAACAAGACAATTGGGGAGATGTCAATATTGGTGAATATAGACGAGACAAAAGTACTTGGTAGGGATAAGGCCAAGCATGAGATCGTATCTAAGCTAGTAGAGGCTGATACCCGAGAGAAGATCTCGATAGTTTCTGTTGTTGGGCTAGGTGGGTCCGGCAAAACTACTCTGGCCAAATACATCTGCCAAGACAAGAAGATAAAGGAGAATTTTGATGATACTTGGTGGGTCCATGTGTCTCAAGAATTTAAGGTGGAAAAACTCATCGGAAAGCTATTTGAATCTGTCTCTCGTAAGAAGTCGGAGCTTTATAACTTGCAGCACATGAGCAGAACTATTTCAGAAAAATTGAGCGGAAGGAAGTTTCTGCTTGTCTTGGATGACATTTGGAACGAGGATCAACATGACTGGGAGCAATTTGAACAACATTTCAACAGTGGCGCACCTGGAAGCAAGATTTTACTAACTACTCGTGATCGAAAAGTTGCGGAAGCGGTTAGATCTACAGACATAGTCAATTTGGAATCCTTATCAGATGACGACAGCTGGAAGTTATTCCAACGGATTTCTGGATGGGCTGAGGAAGGTTTGGACTCTGAGTTCATTGAAGTTGGAAAAGAGATCGTGAAGAAATGTGCCGGGGTTCCGCTAGCAATTAAATCTCTAGCGGGTGTCCTCCATGGGAAGAGAAGGATAAAAGAATGGCGGACCTTCAGTGAGAGTAATTTACTGAATAACTTGGATATACAAGGCAAAGTGTTGGGGTGCTTGATGTTGAGCTATTTTCATCTATGTGATGATCTGAAGCAGTGCTTTGTGCTTTGCTCTATATTTCCAAAAGGCTACTCTATCGACAAAGACCACTTGATTTCGCAATGGATAGCGCATGGTTTTGTCAATCCGATGAATGAAGGTCGTCGACCAGAAGATATTGGAAGTGACTACTTTGATTCTCTTCTGAAAGTTTCTTTTCTTCAAGATCTAGTTGAAGACGATACTGGAAGATTAAGTTGCAAGATGCACGATCTGGTTCATGATCTCACTCAGCAAATTTTACGGGACGAAATAGTTCTTATACCAAAGAAAACCCCTACTGATCAAAATCAGAGATGCAGATATTTATCTATAGCTTCATGCACTGAGAAGGTTGACAGGAAGTTATTTAACAAGGTCCGCGCGCTTTATGTCACTGGAGGTATCTTTGCAACCGATAAGCCAATTAAGAAGGGTTGTTGCGTGCGCAGTGTTATTTTGGAGCGTATAAATTCTAGTTCATTTCATCTGTTTGTGTTGAAGTTTGAATATCTTGGATATCTTAGAATATCTGGTGCAGATTGCACAGAGCTTCCATGTGCTATTTCAGATTGTTGGAACTTGCAGGCCATTCATATTATGGATTGCTATCAATTTGCAATGTTATCTGAATCTATCGGAAAGCTCAAAAAATTAAGAACTCTGGAATTGTCAGGTGCCGGGAATATAGAATGGTTACCTCAGTCCATTGGTGGTTGCCAGAGTCTTGAAAGCTTGCACCTGATTTCATGTGAGATATTCAGAGAGATACCACACTCCATTGCTAAAAATGAGAAGTTACAGGTTCTTAATATTGTCGGCTGTCAGTCTTTGTGTCAACTGCCATCAGAATCTTTTGCGATGCTACAGAACTTATGGACTATCAACTTTTCTGGATGTAGTCTCGAAGACCTGCCCAGTTCATTTGCTTGTGATGAGTTGCATACTTTGAAACTCAGCCACACCACACTTACCGTACTACCTCAGTGCATCACCTCACTGAGTAATCTAGAACATCTAGACCTTGGGTACTGCAAGGAGCTAGTTGAGTTGCCTGAAGGTATAGTGAACTTAAAGCGGCTTAACATTTTGAACCTAAAAGGATGTGACAAACTGCGTGGCCTGCCGGCAGGGTTTGGACAGCTGACTCGTCTACGAGAGCTGGGCTTGTTTGTTATAGGAGACCGTAGCGAGCATGCAAGAATATCAGAGCTTGGAGATCTTGATATGATAAGTGGCGTATTGAAAATTGAGGGTGTCGGGTGTGTGACGGATCCGGATGATGCAGAAAAGGCTTTCCTGAAGAAAAAGAATAACATAGAAAACTTGATCTTGAGCTGTTTTTCGTCGTCAGACAGGATTAGGACTAGTGCTGAAGACGAGGTTGATATGGAAGTAGAACAAGAGCTGGCAGTACTCAACGGTCTTGAACCACCATCTGGAATTAAGAACCTGGAAATTCATTATTATCAGGGTTTACATTTACCATGTTGGATGACCAAGGAAAGGCATAGCTCCAGTTTGGACAGAAAATTCAAGCAAACTGTTGATGTACCTTATTTCCACCACCTGACTAATATGGAACTAGCTGGTTTCCCCAGGATGAAGCATTTGTCAGGGCTTGTAGGGTTACCTTCATTAGAGACCCTCATACTAAGTGGATTTGACACCCTTGAAAGCATCAGCTCAGGCCCCTTGCCGTCACTCACGACCTTAACTATTTCTAGAATGCCACATTTGTTGGAATTGTCAACGACGACGAGAATAGCTTTGGCCGACGAGGATGGAGTAATTGTATGTGGTAATCAGGAAGTACAATGTTTCCCTCGGCTGTCCACTCTAGTTATATGGAACTGCCCGAAATTGAATGCGAAGCTGTGGTTTCTGGCATCGCTGGAGAGCCTGAGGTTGAGAAGATGCAACGAGCAGCTGCTATTCCCGGTTCAGCCTCACGGGGACGAATCAGAATCGCCCCCCTCCTGCAGCAACAGTGATGGAGTCTCCTCCTGTTTGAGCCTCCTCAAGGAACTAGTGCTAGAGGGGATGACGGGACGAGATTGTTCACGCGATGGGCTTAGGCAATTACCCGAGAGCATGCGGAGCCTCACCTCTCTACAATGGCTGAAGATCTCATTTTGCTCTGGTCTTCGCGGGCTGCCAGAGTGGCTTGGGGAACTCGTCTCGCTACAAAGATTGGAAATCTCCAATTGTGAAAATCTGAGGCAGTTTCCTGAGGGGATTCAGCACCTCACCTCCCTGAAAAATCTACACATACAGGAGTGCCGTGCCCTTCACCAGCTGCCAGAGTGCCTTTGGGAACTCCGCTCACTACAAAGGTTGGATATCTCCGAATGCGAAAATCTGAGGCAGCTTCCTGAGCTGGGGGGACTCCGCTCACTACAAAGCTTGGAAATATCCCGTTGCGAAAATCTGAGGCAGTTTCCTGAGCTGGGGGGGCTCCGCTCTCTACGGTGCCTCTACATCGAAGAGCTACCCACCCTGAGCTGCCTTCCTGAGTCCATGCGGGGCCTCATCTCCCTGGAACATCTTGAGATAAGCTCATGCGACGCCCTTCACCGGCTGCCTGACCAAATCGGGGAGCTCCGCTCTCTCCAAAGCCTCGAAATGTGGGATTTGCCTGCTCTGACTTGCCTTCCCGAGTCCATGGAGCTCCTCACCTCGCTCCATTACCTCTCCATCATTGAGTGCAATGCTCTCACCGTGCTGCCAGAGTCAATCGGACAACTCTCTGCACTTCGATGGCTTGTGGTCAATAGTTGCCATGGCCTCACATCCTTGCCACGCTCCATACAATGCCTTACTTCTCTACAGGTATTAGATATTGTTGGCAACCCTGATCTGGCCAGGCGTTACAAGCAAGGAGAGGGAGAGGATTGGCCCCTCATTTCCCATATTCCTGACGTGGACATAGACTAATTTAGGGAATTTTGGACCGACGCTTCATCTCCCGACACAGACAACCATGGCAAGGTAACATGTTATATTTTCTACCTCTGCGACGCCCTTCACTCTTCTCTTTTGAATCTGTAATTGCTAATTCATCTTCTTTTGTAATTGTTCCAGGTCCAAGCTTCATCAATTTTTTAGTGGAGCTCAGCAGGCGTTTGTATGAAGCGGATTACTTTGGCCCCAATTAACCACTCCGTGAATTGATTCTTGACATGTATACATAACTAGAGGGATGAGCTAGCTTCTCCTTAATATGCTTTAGTTACCCAACAAATACTTACGTTTGATGGTCATAATTCATATGAGTACATACAATGAGGATCTCAAGCCAGAATACGTTGTTCTACCCCTAATGTGACGTTTCAGTTATCTGGTATTATTTCGAGTTCAAACAACACTTTGCAAAATTGCTTAGCAACTGGGCAGGTACTGAGGCCTCATTTCTAGTATCCGTAATGTTTTCTTGTACCTTGCAACTAAGTGAGCGTAGCTTGCGTTTGTGTTCTCCACATACTCATCCCTTTTTATTAGTTCTTACTTGGTAGGAGAGGGAGAGGATTGGCACCTCATTTCCCATATTCCTGACGTGGACATACACTAGTTTATGGAATTTTTGACGGACGCATCACCTGACCATGGCAAGGTAACATGTTTATTTTCTACCTCTGTGACTAGCATTCTTCTTTATTGAATCCTTAATTTGCTAATTCATCTTCTTTTGTAAATGTACCAGGTCCAAGCTTCATCACTTTTTTGTGAAGCAGATTAACCACTCTGTGAATTGATTCTTGACATGTATACATAACGAGAGGGATGAACTAGCTGCTCCTTAATATGCTCTAGTTATCCAACAAATACTCATGCATGATGGTCAAACTCAGATATACAGTGAGGATCTCAAGGCAGATTTTCCCTGTTCCACCCGTAATCTGATGTTTCAGTTATCTGGTATTATTTCGAGGTCAAACAACACTTGGCAAAATTGCTATGCAACCGGACAGGTACTGAGACCTTATTTCCAGTATCCGTAATGTTTTCTTGTACCTTGCAACTAAGTGAGCGTAGCTTGCGTTTGTGTCGTAGGTATGGGCCTAGACAATGTATTTGTGGCACCCCCCGGTCGGCTACAGCGACCGCCGGGCGTGCGGGGGACAAACGAGCGAGGAGTAATGCACGCGAGTCAGTCGATAACGGAAATCACTATTTGTATTAGGGCACGGAATACAGAGCTCACAAAGGGGGGAAATGAAAGTGGGGACCCCCTTTCTCTACCCCCTGGGGGGTATTTATAGGGTTTGAAAATAAAAAATGGAAGATTACAATTTTGCCCTCACAAGAGAGGGAATCTACAAGGGCATTATGGTCATTTGACCATCCTTAGAGGATATTGAAAGAATATTCCCGGGCATATTTAGGGAATATTCTTTAGCATCTCTGGAGGCATCTTTAAGAGCGTCGCGGTGGCCTCTAACGACGTCGACGCGGACCTTGACGATGCCGACGTAACCCTCGGCGACGTCGGACGTTGGGGTGGTCCTTGACGACGTGTTACCCTTGGTGATGGGGCGAAGCGTAGCCTCGACGCTTGCCGGGACAGGACGTGACCTGGACGCTCGTCGGGACAGGACGTGACCTGGACGCTTGCCGGGACAGGACGTGACCTGGACGCTCGTCGGGACAGGACGTGACCTGGACGCTCGCGGGGACAGGACGTGGCCTTGATGCCAATGGAGATGCCAACGGGGTTAGCGGACGCCGGGTAGAACGTGTTGACTCAGGGAGGGGGGTCTTGACATTGCGGGGGGAAGCCCGTCAGTTCGGGTAGCGCGGGGACCCTTCCCCCAACAGTAGCCCCTTGCCGGTTTGGGCGGTCGAGCGACGCCCGTCCGAGCCGGCGCACCAATTTCGAGGGGTTGACGCGCAGGCCGGGCTGACGACTTCTCCCACCCCCTTTTTTTTCTTTTCCTCCTCTTTTCCTTTTCTTCTTCTTCTTTTGCACAATTATCCTTGGGGGGTGCGGGGGGCGGAGCCCCCTGCTCCCTCTTTTTTTTCTTTCTTCTCTTCTTTCCTTTCTTCCCTTTTCTTTTCTTTTCTCTCCTTTTCTTTTTTCCTTTTTTCTCTTTTCTTTTCTTCTTTTCCTCTCTCCTTTTCTTTTTCCCTTTTCTTTCCTTTCTTCTCTTTTCTTCTTTCCTCTTTTTTTTTCTCTCTTCTTTGCGGGTGGGGGGCGCGGCCTCAAGTGCGTCGCGGGGCCGCCACCGATCGCGCCTGGGGACCGCGGTCATCGAGCGGTCGCGGGTACGGCCCATGGGTTTGCCAGGTGTCGCCTGCCGGCCACTTCGCGGGGACGAAAATGGCTATTGCCCCCGGCCGGGGGCCAAATCCGGCTTTTTCCCGTTTGTTAAGATCATCGTCAAACTACTTGTCGACACCTCATAATGTCATACACACTTTAATAGGGGAGCCCTTTAATAGGTTTGGTTACACCTAGCTAAGATAATTGTTCTATATAAACAAGTAACTTGATACTTATTAGACTTGTATGCTCTAGAACTTTCTAAAGATATGTAGAAATGCTAAAATAGACACAATCACATATTTACACACTACAATGTTTAAATAGCGCAAATTGATATATGGAGTAATGTGATTTTGTCTGTTTTTCTTGGATTTAGAAAGAATTAGTTGTAAATGTCCTCAACTATATTCTAAAAAACTACAATAATTGGAATACACATCTTATATTTACATTTAAATACACTATCTGAATTAAGTTGTTTGTCTATAGCTACAAAGGAACACTAAAATAAATACTCAACAATCACTAGTACAGAACGGCACATAAACGACAGCTCATCCCAAACGGTTAACCATAGCCGTCACGTTTGCCGCACATCCCAAACGGTTATAATTTTCTAGCCGTTTGGGATAAGTCGTTTGAAATGGACCGTTTGGGATGATACTATGGGGTGTTTGGTTGGGCTTTTCAGCAGCTTTTCGCTGGAAAAAGCTACAGCCCAACCAAACGGTCAGCTTTTTAACAGCTTTTGCCAATAGTAGTTGTGAACTTTGCAGTGTAAATTCAATAGTAGGGAGATGAGTTTGTATGCTTGTTGTTCACCATGTTGTTGCTACTGATTCCTCGATCTTGTGGTGCAGCAGTGGAAGCTGATGTGGAAAGAGAAAGGGGTAGGAGATGAGCGCATCCGTGGTCGCTCGTCCCATCTCCATGCCGTTGCTCACCCCTCTCCATCCACCTAGCTTGCTCTGCTTCTTGCTTGCTATCTTGCCGCTGCCATGCCGCCTTCTTGTTGTGGAGATAGATTGTACCACAAAAGGGAAAAAATCAACAGGAAAAAGTATTCTAAACTCCCCGTCAACCACTCGGTATGATGAAGAAAAAACAAAAGGAAATTACCTTTTGTGAAAATTGAGATGTGGAGAGAAGATTCTACGCAAGTGAAGCAAGAAAAAAGCAAGAAGAAGAGCACGAGCCCGACGGCCTGCCACAGGAATATCTCGCTGTTGAGGTAGATGCAGAACAGCCCCGACGCGGCGATAAGGTACAAGGACACGTCCCGCGCGAAGGACGCGGGTGGGGTAGCGGAAGGCTAGACGTTGAGGGAGACGGCGCCCACGATGAACACGGATACGAAGGCCCCCGAGGAGAGGATGGTGGTGAGCGCCGCCCACGGCATCCCACCCTCACCACCATGGCGCGGCGGCGGAGGCGAGCACGTTGGGGGCACTGTTCCCCAGGGTGAGCAGCGCGACAACGGCCATGGACGGAGAGAGATGGAAGCGAGGCGTGTGTAAACTGATGAATGTTGTAGAGGATGAGAAAATTTTGTAGATTTGTTTGCTTAGATAAGGTAGATTATTTCTTAGTAAAGAAAAATGAGGACTATTAGTTGAGAGAAACGGAAAAAGGTGAATTTAGTGGAGCTAAATAGGGATATTAGTTGAGAAAAAAAGGAAAAACTAAATTTAATTAAGATACCACGAAGTTTATTGAAATACCATGTGTTGGGGGAGTCTGGCCGAGGTACCCCCCGTCCTCTATACTTAGATTATTTAACGAGTGCGGTGTTTATACAGGGATCCCTGGTAGGTTTCGGACGGCGCAAAGTCGGCCCAGCCGAGCGACTCGCCCAAAGGAGCGAGGAGCAAGTCGGCCGCCGAGGACGAAGAGGCGCCTCGGCCAGGGCGAGAAGGAGGGCGAGTTCGTCTGGCGAGGGCGACGAACGAGCACTGAAGGCGGCAATGACGGGGGCGCACCGTACCGGCGACGGGAATCTACGAATATGCCGGCGCATGTAGTAGGTAGCGGCGAGGTGGAGAATACATGTTTGGCCGATGTACGGTGACACAGACTAGGAAAAGATTGTAGCCTTTTTAAGGGTAGAAATGTATTTGCACTTGTAAGCCGGTTTTGCCTATATAAGGGCAAGTTGGCACCCCGTATGAACGGAGATCAATACACGCTTCTACCACACATTCTCCAATCCCTTTGTCTTCGGCGGTAGTTGGATAAAGTCCCGCGGACGCTTGGCTTCATTCCCCAAGTCTCCCCCTAGCACCTCGGTCTCCGACCCGGGGTGCCTACACTTACTGTCCGAGCAGCACCTCGTCAACAGTTGGCGCCGACCGTGGGGACGTAGGGGCGAAGTACTTCCTGAAGCGGGTCTCCATCATGCCGCCTCGACCGAAGAAGGGTGCGACCACGACAAGGCGGAAGGCGGCGGCGAGCAGCAGGCGCGGAGTCCAGCTCCCTCCCCCTGCGGCCGAGGGCGAGACGAACGTGGAAACAGCAAGAGTCGCCCCGGAAGGTCCCGACTGTGCGGGCGAGCTCACCTCCGGCGCCGCTGCAGATGGCGGGTCGCGGGCGGCCGTCCCGCCCTCCGAGGCGCGAGCGCCACCCCCGGCGGGGCCCTCGAGCGGACGGACCCTGGCGGACGCGGTGGACGACTTGCGCCGGCAGGCCGACGAGGCGGCGAGGAACTCGGTGGCATTGCAGGCGCGCCTCCAGGCGGCGGAGCTGGAAGCCCAAAGGGCGAACTCGCAGTCCCAGCAGATGGCCGACCTTTATCGAGCCCAGCTCGAAGCCACGCGCGCCCTAGCGACCCCCCCGCCCCCTCCGGAGGCATCCGCCGTGGAAGACTTGCGTCATCAGTTGGCCGCCGACCGGGCGGCCGCCCGAGCGAAAGTCCTCGCCCCGTCCTCCGTGGCTGAGTCTCTCCTCAAGGACCTGGACGCCGCGCGGGCCTGGGTGGCCGCGCTTATGGGCGAGGCAGACCGCGAGGCAGCTCGCCTCAGGACGACCGTGCTGCTGAACCAGCAAGTCGCCCAGGACGCAACCCACGGCGGCAGCGCGGGACCAGGCGCGAGTACCCAGCGCCCAGGCAAGGCGCACGAGGAGCAAGATCGGGCGGGGCGTGGCGAGGTCGTCGACCTCACGAGCTTGGCGAGCCCGCTGAGCCCAGGGCTCATGGCGGTCCCGTTCCCGCCAAAGTTTCGTCCCGCCGACCTCCCGAAGTACGCAGGCACGACGGATCCGGTCCTATACACAAGGGTGTACGAGGCCGCCGTGATGGCCTCGGGCGGTGGCGAGGCCATCATGGCGAAGAGCCTGCTTCTCGCCCTCACCGGCATCGCCCAGGCATGGTACCTCGGCCTGGAGCCTCGCACGATCTACTCGTGGGAACAGCTCCGGGACAAGCTGCACGGGCACTTCCAGGGGTGCCGGAACAAGGAGATGACCTCGACGGACCTCAGCAACCTCCGGCAGCGACCCGGTGAGACCATCCGCTCGTTCCAACGTCGCTTCTTCGAGGTCCAATGCCAAGTGAAGGGGGTCGCGGAGCAGACGATCCGCGAGGCAGCGAGGCGAGGCATCAACAACGAGGCCTTGGCCGACAAGCTTGAAAGGAAGCGCCCTTCCCGCGTCGAGCAACTGTACGACATCATGGAGGTATACGCCCGAGTCGAGGAAGGGCAGATTCTGCGAAGGGAAGAGGCCAGGGCGACGCAGGCGTACTTGGGGAGCGAGAAGACTGAGGCCGAGCGGCGACGGCCGAGGCGCCACGAGATACATCACGTGTCAGACGAAGGGCGACCGCAAGAAAATCACAGGCGGCAGACCGCCCGCTCCCCGCCTCGTGCACCGCCACGCCGCCACGGAAGGGAGCCCTACGCCCGACCAGGGCCAAGCCGAGGAGACCCAGCACCTCGCCCACGAGAGGCGCCTCGCCCAAGACCCCGACGAAAGTACTGCGAGCTTCACAAGCTCTGCTCACACTCCACAGACGAATGCGAGGTCGTCGCCCGCGCGTGGGCCGACGCCCCCCCGCCCCGGGCGGAGGGCGAGCGGCGTAACCAAGCACCACGGGGCGAGGCCCCACTTGAGCTCCCTCCGCCACCTCCCCGGCGCGGCTCCCCTCCCGGCGGCCATGGACCTCGCCGCGTCGTCCACACAATCACCGGGGGCGGTGCCTGCACCTTCCCGTCGAAGCGCCAGCGCAAGGAGTATGTTCGCCGGGTCCAGCACATCGGCGCGTACCCACCGACCGAGCTCCCCGCCTGGACGAACACCCCCATCACGTTCGGCCCGGAGGACGCTGTGGGCGTGGTCCTCCCACACCACGACGCCCTCGTCATCTCGGCCATCATCTCCGAGGTAGAGGTCCGGCGCGTCTTCGTCGATGGAGGCAGCTCGGCGGACATCCTGTTCGCTTCCGCCTTGGACGAGATGGGCATCCCGCGAGCGTGCCTGCAACCCCCCGGAATCCCCCTCCTCGGCTTCGGCGGCGAGCCGATCAGGGCCCTCGGACGAATCGAACTCCCGGTAGAGTTCCGAAGCAACGGGCTCTCCCGCGCCGAGACCGTCCTCTTCGACGTCGTCGACATGCCTTATCAGTACAATGTGATTCTCGGGCGGCTGGTGCTCAATAAGTTCGGGGCCATCCCTCACCACGCATACTTGTGCATGAAGATCCCCGCGCCTGCTGGAGTCGTGACAGTCCACGGCGACCAAGCCCTCTCCCGCCGCATCGAGCAATCTGCGACCATCAGATACGTCCACGATGTCGTCCCAGTGGCCGAGACGCCGTGCTCCACCTCGCCTGCCTCAGGCGAGGTCCTCGGCATCGACCTCGCCCCCGACCAATTCATGTCGTCTACCACGGGGTGGTGGGTCCCCAAGCCCAGACCGGACGGAGAAACTCGGTCTGTCCCGTTATCCGAAGACGAGCCTCACAAGACCGTCCTGGTCGGGGCAGATCTCCCGGCCGAGATGGAGCAAGCCCTCCTCCTCGTCCTACGGGAGAACGCGGACATATTCGCCTGGGAGCCCGAGGATCTGCCTGGGGTCCCCCGGAGCATAATCGAGCACAAGCTGCAGGTCCGGCCGGGGGCTCGCCCAGTCAAGCAACGGCTGAGGAAGATGTCGGCCGACAGATAGCTCGCCGCCCGTGAACAGGTCGCCAAACTACTCAAGGCCGGGGTCATTCGCGAGGTGCTGCACCCAGAGTGGCTGGCGAACCCGGTACTTGTCAAAAAGGCAAACGGGCAGTGGCGCATGTGCGTCGACTACACCGACCTCAACAAGGCGTGCCCAAAGGACGACTTCCCTCTCCCCCGCATCGACCAACTCGTGGAAGCCACGTCCGGCTGCGAACTCATGAGTTTCCTAGACGCATACTCCGGGTACCACCAGGTGTGGATGGCCGAGGAGGACGAGGAAAAGACAAGCTTCATCACCTCGTGTGGAACGTTCTGCTACGTGCGAATGCAGTTCGACCTCAAAAACGCAGGGGCGACGTTCACCCGGCTGATCGGCAAAACCCTGCGCGATCAAGTCAGCCGCAACGTCGAGGCATACGTGGACGACGTCGTCATAAAAAGCAGCCTCGCCCAGTCGCACACGGCCGACGTGCAGGAGACCTTCAGTAACTTGCGCAGGTCCGACATGCGTCTAAACCCAGAGAAATGTGTCTTCGGCGTGCGCGCGGGGAAGTTGCTGGGATTCCTCGTCTCCAAGCGGGGGATAGAGGCCAACCCAAAGAAGATACAAGCAATCCTCAGTATGAGTCCTCCCACCACAACCAAGCAAGTTCAGAAGCTGGCGGGCCGCCTCGCCTCCTTGGGAAGGTTCGTGTCTCGCTCCGCCGAAAAGGGGCTCCCGTTCTTCAAAGCCCTAAGGGGCTCCGGGAAGTTCGAATGGACGGAGGAGTGCCAGCTCGCCTTCGAGAACCTCAAGCAGTACCTCGCCTCGCCTCCGCTGCTCCAGAGCCCGTCCCCGGGGGATGTCCTCCTGCTGTACCTCGCCGCAACGGCCTCGGCCGTCAGCGCCGTCCTAGTCAGGGAGCAGGCTCGGACCCAGAACCCGGTCTACTACGTCTCCGAGTCACTGCAAGGGGCGAAGCTGTGCTACACCGAGCTCGAGAAGCTGGCATACGCGCTAATCATGGCCTCCCGAAAGCTTCGCCACTACTTCATGGCCCATTCCATCCGGGTCCTGACGTCGTTCCCAATCGGCGAGATGTTCCGCAACAGAGAAGCCACCAGCCGAGTCAGCAAGTGGGCAGCCGAGCTCGCCCCGTTCACCATCGAGTTTCTTCCTCGAACCACCATCAAGTTGCAGGTCCTCGCCGACTTCATCGCCGAATGGGTGCCCTGCCCGGATTTCGAACCCATCGCGGGCGACTCTGTCTGGACGCTATACGTCGACGGTTCCTGGTGTGCGGAAGGAGCGGGGGCCGGCGCAGTTCTGGTGTCGCCAGGGGGAGCGAAGATGCTATACTCGGCCCGCCTGGACTTCAAAACAACGAACAACGTCACCGAGTACGAGGCTCTTCTACTCGGCCTCCGCAAGGCGCGCGCGGCCGGGGCGCGTCGCCTCCTCGTCCGAAGCGACTCGCAGTTAGTCGCCGGCCAAGTCGGAAAGGACTACCAGGCAAAAGACCCAGAAATGGTGAAGTATCTGGCGACAGTAAGGGCCGTCGAGAAACACTTCAGCGGGATCACAGTCCAGAGTATCCCGCGCGGGGACAACATCGAGGCCGATCTTCTGGCCCGGGCGGCGAGCGGCGGCTCCACCCCGCCTCCTGGTGCGTTCAGCGAAACCTTGAGGGCCCCCTCGGTCGAGGCCGTGTCCGAGGTCAACGCCATCTCCACAGACACCGCCTCGCCTGAAGACTGGAGGGCGCCGATCGAGGAGTACCTCATCTCGGAGAAGGAACCCGAGGACCCGGCTAAAGCTCGGCGCCTCACCGCGCGTGCGCGGAGCTTCATCATCCACAAAGGCTCGCTCTACAAGCGGGGGGTGTGTGCCCCGTTTCTGAGGTGCCTCGCACTCGAAGAAGGACGGAGCCTGCTCAAGGAGATCCACCAGGGGCTCTGCGGTTCGCACCTCGCCCCGCGGTCCTTAATCGCCAAGGCCTACCGCGCCGGCTTCTACTAGCCTACGGCGCTGACCGACCCCCAGACACTGGTACGGCGCTGCCCCGCTTGCCAGTGGATGGGCCGAGGCACTAACAAACCAGCATCGGTGATGCAGCCCATCTCGCCCTCGTGGCCCCTCGCCCGCTGGGGGGTGGACCTCGTCGGCCCCTTCAAAACGGCGAGCCGGGGCGCCAAGTTCATCGTCGTCGCCCTGGACTACTTCTCCAAATGGATAGAGGCCGAACCACTGGCAAAAGTCACTTCGGCCGCCGTGCAGAAGTTCGTCTGGAAAAATCTCATCTGTCGGTTTGGCCTCCCGCGCGAGCTTACCGTGGACAACGGGACGCAGTTCGACGCGGCAAATTTTAGAGCATTCTGTTCCGGCCTCGGCATCAAGCTCTGCTTCGCCTCAGTCGCCAACCCCAAAGCTAACGGCGCGGTGGAAAGGGCGAACGGCATCATCCTATCAGGCCTACGGCGGCGCATGTTCGAACTTCCTGCCGGAAAGTGGGCGGACGAGCTCCCCAATGTCTTATGGTCGTCTCGCACCTCGGTCAGTCGGGCAACGGGCCACACCCCGTTCAAACTGCTATTCGGCGAAGAAGCCGTCACCCCGGCAGAAGTCGAGTTGGAGTCCCTTCGCACGCGCGAGTCACCAGACGACGATAATCACCTCACGTCGCTCGAGGGGGCTCGACGAGGTCCGACACGGCGCCGCTCTCCACATCGACCAGTACCAAGCCGCCACGGCGAGACACTACAACAAGACGGTGAAGCCAAGACCGATAAAGGTGGGCGACCTGGTGCTCAAGAGGAAGCTCAATCCCGAAGCCGACGGCAAGCTCGCCCCCAAGTGGGAAGGCCCGTATGAAGTCGTCTCCTCGTCTCGACCATCGTCGTTCCGCCTGAAGAACCTGGATGGAGTCGTCCTTAAGCACAGCTGGAACAGCGACAATCTCATGAAGTACTACATCTAATCTCGCCGCGAGAAACTGCTGCTGCATCAGCTAAAAAGGACGTCGTCCTTGTAAAGAACCGCATATTTTGGTTATGATGACAGCTTGTTATGCTCTAGCCCGGCTCCGTGCCTCGGCCTAACTGGCGACACGGCCCCGCGCCGCGCCCTAACGACACAGCCCGGCCCCGCGCCTCGGCCTCAGTGGCGACACGGCCCCGCGCCGCGCCCTGACTTAACGACCCAGCCCGGCTCCGCGTCTCGGCCTCAGTGGCGACACGGCCCCGCGTCGCGCCCTGACTTAACGACCCGGCCCGGCTCCGCGCCTCGGCCTCAGTGGCGACACGGCCCCCCGCCGCGTCCTGACTTAACGACCCGGCCTGGCTCCGCGCCTCGGCCTCAGTGGCGACACGGCCCCGCGCCGCACCTCGACGTAGCAGCGACTCGGCCCAGAGCCCCGTCCCAACCCTGTGGCGACGCAGTTTTTCCTCCCCCAAAACCGCGCCATTAGGGTCAACCGCATCGGCCTCACCAACGACACCGTATGCGACAGTCCTACACTACCTCGCGTCTCGCCCAAACATGAAACACCTCGCCCATAGTATAAAAACAAAGCAATAAATATTTGGATTATACGATTACAAGGCAGGGCGACCGCGACTACTTCGCGGTCGCCCCTTTATTTCGGTGGGGAAAGGCCCCTTTGGTCAACAATAAGTTACAAACCGCGTATGGTGCGAAGGAAAAGTTACTAAGTCAGAAGAAACGTCCCGGGACCTAAGGCGAACTAAACAACAGAACAATCCTACTCGGCGTCGTTGGGCAGTTCAGCAGCAAAGGCCAAAAGAGCTAAGTCCTCGTTCCCCTGAGCTTCGGCCGAGTTGCCACCCGAGTCGCCACCCTCGACCTCTTCGCCGACCACGGCGAGCAAGCCACCTCCCCAAGCCGCGACGGAGCTCAGGGCGACATCTGCCACGGATTCCCTAGGTCCGTCGACATCCCTCCAAGTAGCCGGTAGAGTGGCCGAGCAATGCTTGTGCGACATGGCCACGAAGGGGCGAGAACCGCGTCGCCCAGCAGGCGACTTATGTCGCAGCGACGTAGTCTGCAAGCAAGCACGATAAAATGAACATCGATAAAAGTAAACATCACCAACTCGACTTAACCAAAAAACGTTACGCCACGCGGCGAGTTAACAAAAAGCGCCACAGGTGGCGAGCACGTCGACGCAGCGACGAAAAGAAAATGTTAAACCGGTGCCAAAGGCGAAACTTTAGACCTTTGCCGGCGAAGATGACGTTGCCGACTTGCCGCCCGAAGTGCCTTCCGCGCCCTTCGAGCTCGCCCCCGCGCTCGGCCGTTTCCGGGACTTCTGGATCGCCTCCACGTACTTCTGCCCCTTCTTGCGCGAAGTCCAGACCGAAGACATGAAGGCGTCCGCCTCGCCCTTGAATTTGTCCCGGGCCCCGATCACGTCGGCTGTTTTCGGGGCGACATAGCCCGGAGCGGAGAAGACCGAAGACTCGGACCGAGTCGCCAAGAGGGAGCAGCCGAGGAGAAGTTCTGCGGCGGCCCGAGCGTTATCTTGGGCGAAGTGCAGGGCCGCTAGGTGGGAGTCGTGGCAGACCCGAGTCGCCCATTTTATGCCCTCCACGGTATAGGCTTCCGAATCGTCGCAGCTGAAAGGGGCGACGCCGAGGCCAACCACCTCGCTCGTCACATGCGCGGCGTGGCACAACCCTGTCACAAGTCGGTGCATCCGGGAGTGACGGTCGGCATGGAAACCGAGCCTCTTGTGCACCAGGGCGAGGTCGGCACGGAGCTGCCCGACCTCTCGCTCGGCCGAGGCGGACTTCTTCTCCTCCGAAGCGAGCAGCTTCGCCGCCGCCTCGGCCTTCCCACGCTTAGACGCGAGCGACTCCTCCGCCTCGGAGGCACGCTTCTTCAACGCCTCGGCCCCTTCGCGCTCTGCGACGAGGTCCCCCTCTGCGCGAACGGCGCGCCCCTCCATCTCCTCCAGCTTTTTCCTTAGGAGCTCCACCTCGGAGGATTTCTTGTCCAGACGCGCGGCGAGCGCAGCCGACTTCTTCTCTTCGGTACTTAGGGCGTGTAAGGCGTCGGAGGTGCGAGCCCGCTCCTCGGCCAAAGGGCCCTCGGTGTCGGCCGCACGCGCCTCCAGGAGCGCCAGCTTCTCGGCGACGAACAAGCACTAAAAAAGGAAGAGTTAGCATCCATCCACCGAAAAAAGTAACGGGACGGCGAGGTTACCTTCAGCGCCGCGATCCGGGCAGCCGCTCCGACCTGAGGGGCCGACATCCCGGCGAAGCTTGCCGCCACGTCATCCTCAGACAACCTCGCCCCGGGGTGGCTCGCGAGGTCCTGTTCCAGCGGCGAGGTGGCGAAGAAGCCCGGCCCGAGTTGACCGGACAGCTCCACACGAGGGCGAGACGGCTGGGTCGACTCTAGGGAACTTCTGCTCCTGGTCTTCCCCTTCGGGGACGACGAAGACAGCACCGTCACTACGGCGCCCGGATGATCGGGAGCGGAGGCCTTCGCGGCCGTCGACGCCTCGACTGGACCAGCCTCGCCATCCGCGCCAACGGGCGAGCTCCCCTTAGGCATCCCCGCGGGCGGCGTGTCCCCCTTCGGCGCCGTACTTTGGGCCACAGCTTGGCCCGAGTGAAGCTCCTCGGGAGGCGACTGCGCGCAAGGGATTGGGGGGTCTTGAAGGGACCCCTCGACGACGTCGTCCCCGGCGCGTCCGACGACCTCGCCAATCTCGACCTCGGACGAGGACGAGGAGGACGAGTCCCAGGAGAACCGGTCGCCCGTCACGGCCGTCGAGTGCACCGCGGCGAAGAGACCGCCCATCGGTCCCATACCGGCACCCGGACCGGTCTTGGTCGCCACGTCGTCTTGTTTCTTCGTCGGAGGCTCCTCGCCGCTGCCGACGTGCGACTCCTCCTCGGACTCTTCATCATCCTCGGACCCTTCGGTGTTTGCCCCACCACGAGTGGGCGACTCGTGGTGGTCGCTGTTGGCATCATCATCTTCCCAGTCCGCCAGCTCGGCGGCGATGCTCATCGGCTTTGTCTTCTTCGGGGCCGTCTTCGCCTTCGGGGCCGGAGCAGGCCGCTTCCTCTTCTCCCTTGCCTTAGTGTCGCCGGTCGGGGCGATGTCCGGGCGAGGAGGAACTTCCCAGCCGAACAGCTCGCAGGCCCGGTTCCGGCGAGCTGCGATCATCTTCGAAACGACCGCCGCCTCGGACGGCAGGTATCGCCCTAGAAGGAGATTCGCGTCCCGCTCCGCCCGGGCGAGGTCGTACCCCTTTGTCGGCTCGTACCCATAGAAGGAACAAGGCCCGAGGGGCTGACCATTAGGGGTGGGCTTGCACTTCATCCTCCAACCGATGGCGAGCGGCCGAATCTTCAGGAGAAGGTACTCCTCGACCAGGTCGCGTGAAGAGAGCTGGTGGCTCATAACCTTCAGGGAGTCGCGCCTCGCCAGGTCCGCCGTGGAGGCGAGAGGCGTGCGAGTTGGAGTACCCAGGGGCGACCTTGTCGCCGGAAAAGCCGAGGTCGCCGACACGGTAGTAGAACCACTCGTTCTTCCAATTCTTCCACTTGTTTTTTAGCGCCATTGCCGGGTACGAGGTGTCGGAGCCTCGGCACCCCCGGAAGCCGATCGTTCCGAAGAGGGAGTGGGAGCCATTGTGGATGGCCGAGGTGGTCATCACCGGTTCATGGAACATGGCGAAGCCGGCCGCGGTGCTGTCCATCCGCATCGACTTCATCGCAAACTCGAAGATGGCCAGGCGAGAAATGGCGGTCGGATTGAGGTCCGAAATCTCGAGGCCGAAGTGCTCTAGGACGAGCTGAACGATAGGTGCGGCGGGGAAGGTGAGCCCGGCCCTGAACTGGTCGGCGAACACGACAATATGTCCCTCTGGCGGCGAGGCCCTTGTACTTCCTTCCTCCGGGAGGGCCGACCCGTGCTCGTCCTTCCCTAGCGGAAAACATCCCGCCGCGCTAAGGCGAGATAGCGTGGTCTCCGACGCTTGGGTCGTCCCAAGCCACCGGGTGTAAGTAACCTTCTCGGCTGCCTTCTTCCCCCTTTGCTTCGAAACCACGGCGGCCTTGCTTGTCGACATGGTCACTTCTCCCTCCTCAAGTGCCAAGTCGTCCTGCAGACGCTTGATCGCGACCCAATGCGAGCGGCGAATTGTGCCGAGAACGGGAACAGGGCGCGGAGCGTTCGAAGCTCGGGCAGGGTGAGTGGCGAGTTGCAGGCAGAGGAGACAGTACTATCGCGAGAAAGGGATGGAGGGGTATTTATAGCCCCGCGGTGGTCCGGTCTTCGAGGCAAAATAACGGGGGGAGGGACGGAATAGGCGGGATGGGCGGTAACGGTCCGCATCGCGAGGCGGCTTTTACGGAAACAGGCGGGCGAGAAGACCGGAGGCCGGAAGAATTGAAGGGGGCACCTCGCCCGGCACCCTCTGACTCCCGCTGAAGTGAAAGTGCGGGCGCGAGCGGCGTCAGCCTCTTCGCCATTCGCACCCGCAAGGGGCTACTGTTGGGGGAGTCTGGCCGAGGTACCAGGCCGAGGTACCCCCCGTCCTCTATACTTAGATTATTTAACGAGTGCGGTGTTTATACAGGGATCCTTGGTAGGTTTCGGACGGCGCAAAGTCGGCCCAGCCGAGCGACTCGCCCAAAGGAGCGAGGAGCAAGTCGGCCGCCGAGGACGAAGAGGCGCCTCGGCCAGGGCGAGAAGGAGGGCGAGTTCGTCTGGCGAGGGCGACGAACGAGCACTGAAGGCGGCAATGATGGGGGCGCACCGTACCGGCGACGGGAATCTACGAATATGCCGGCGCATGTAGTAGGTAGCGGCGAGGTGGAGAATACATGTTCGGCCGATGTACGGTGACACAGACTAGGAAAAGATTGTAGCCTTTTTAAGGGTAGAAATGTATTTGCACTTGTAAGCCGGTTTTGCCTATATAAGGGCAAGTTGGCACCCCGTATGAACAGAGATCAATACACGCTTCTACCACACATTCTCCAATCCCTTTGTCTTCGGCGGTAGTTGGATAAAGTCCCGCGGACGCTTGGCTTCATTCCCCAAGTCTCCCCCTAGCACCTCGGTCTCCGACCCGGGGTGCCTACACTTACTGTCCGAGCAGCACCTCGTCAACACCATGAAAATAAAGAATTATGTTTGTCAAAGAAAAATATATGACACTACCATAAAAAGCATGACGCAATCATAACTACCAACTGAATTTTTTTTTAAATACAGTACAGATAAGTGATGCTTCCGTTCCTCAGTTTATACTGAAGTTTGAATACCTTGCATATCTTAGAATCTCCCATCTCAGGTGCAGAGAACTACCAGAAGCAATCGCAGGTTGTTGGAACTTGCACGCCCTTTATATTGCCCTTTATAAATAAGGTGCTATGAAATTGCCACGTTACCCAAATCTATTGGAAAGCCCAAAAAATTGACAACTTTGGAGTTGTCATGTGCACAGCTTGAGAGTTTGCGAGTTTGCCTCAGTCGATTGGTGATTGTCATAATCTCGAAAGCTTGGACCTGATTAAATGTGGGAAATTCAATGAGATACCGGCCTCCATATCTAAAAATGAAAAGTTACGGGTTCTTAATATTGTTTTTTTTTAGGGAATATCTGCAGATCATTAAGATAAGGAAAACACAACAGTAGCGGGACAGCTGCCCCCCACACTTTCGAGAAAACCCCTAAAGAAACGGAAAATACAATTAAGCCGTTGGGGCGAAAACGAGCAGGCACACCGGCGCCAGGTTCCGTTCTGCCGCCGCGTCACCGGGGACGCCAAAGGGGAAGGAAGATGGAGGCACCAGCCGCAGCCACCGTCACTGTGGCGTACACCAAGCCCGGCCGTGGCTTGATCAAGGTGAACGGCGCTCCCATAGAGCTGATCCGCCCGGAGATGCTCCGCCTCAAGGCGTTCGAGCCCATCATGCTCGCCGGCCGCTCCCGCTTCAAGGACATCGACATGCGGATCCGCGTCCGCGGCGGCGGGAAGACGTCGCAGATCTACGCCATCCGCCAGGCCATCGCCAAGGCGCTCGTTGCCTACTACCAGAAGTACGTCGACGAGGCCGCTAAGAAGGAGGTCAAGGACATCTTCGGCCGCTACGACCGCACCCTCCTCGTCGCCGACCCCCGCCGCTGTGAGCCCAAGAAGTTCGGCGGTCGCGGAGCCCGCGCCAGGTTCCAGAAGTCGTACCGTTGATTCGGCTCGCCTGCTGGATCATCGCCGATGTGGGTGGTTATCTTATCTCTGCTTTGCCTCCCAAGTTCTAGAATTTTTTGCTTAGTTCCGGACCTTGTCAAGACATTGTGATATGGATATGATGTCAGATGTTTAAGAATATTTGGTAGTCGCTCGAATATGGTTCTGTTTGTTGCCTATGTTGAAGGAATTTTGATATTGTTGCCTTATATTTATGCTATGTTACGACTTTCAACTTAAGTTTGATTTGAATGTCGCAGATAATTCTTATTTTGATCAGCTAGGAAATCCTCATTTTGCTTCTTTCTGCTTGACTAATGTGCATAGCTATGTCATAGCTGGGGGTATCTGACTATTTTGTACATTGGTCCGTTGCATATTCTGGATTGATTGACGTTTGCAATGTTGTGAATGGTGCTTGGATTGATTGACATCAACTCGTAATTGGTTAGGGTATGCAGTTGATCTGTACAATCTTAAAGTGCATCTCGGGTACTAAATCTTGGTTTAAGACAGTCTATCAAATTGATATAATTAAACTGTGTTATTTTGCCGAAGCTTTCATCAGTTGTATGTACTGTGTGATTTGTTCATCAGTTCATCTGCCTGTTTCGTGTTACTAGCCTATAGGAAGAACTTGGCATGCAGTTTTGTCAGGTTTTGCAGATGGAAACTTAATTTATTGATACTAGCCTACAGGAAGAACATGTCATGATTTTAGTCATGTTTCTAGCCTATAGGAAGTTTAATAATCCTAAGTTCAAACAGATGTCTCTATCTTCCTGGCCTGTCTGCATTAGTGTAAGCCCAGTTGCCCTTTTCCAAATTGGCCATTACATTTTCTCTATTGTAATTTTCAATCCAGTGATATGGTACATTGGAGATGTGAATGTTAAAGGCATCGTGGCCTCTTGAGTAGTTTGTGCTACTTCTATGGTAGTTCTATGATTGCTTCCCTCAACTACCTAGGCAGCGGCCTGCACCATTAGGTTCCAATATATGTTCCTATAGACAGTAGAAAATACATCTACTGTCTATTGCTGATTAGCAACACAGTGCATTAATGTTGTCATTCCTTACTATCCATCTCCTAATGTCCTTATGGTCTTTGAGGTAATGTTGCATTCTGCTATTTCTTATTGTTTGGTTTGAAACATATATTGCAATTTGTGGTTTATCTTTGTTTTGAGCTGTCATTGTAATTTTCATACTTGATGGTAGCAGTAATTTCCTAGTGTAGTTTTGCTTGATCATTCATCAAATGTTCTCAATGTGATCAAGTGCGCAACATTGCAGCAATTATCCACATGTTGTGCTATGGTTCTCTTTTTCTCGTGTCATCCGTTCATTGCTTTTTCTCTGCTTGCGTGCTACTGTATCTCCCCCCATTTTATCTGATGCCGCAAGGATTTTGCAGTGCCTCGTTGTTTATTTTCTATCAATGTAGATGGTGGAAAATATTGTGCGCTTCGAGTGATGCGTTTTCGGAGTGTGATGATGGATATGTAGCACTAGGTAGAGATTTGCAGTTACACCATGTTCGTAGCAAATCTATTCAGTGTTGGGCTGTTGGCTCCAGCGATGAGGCAATGCTACGTGGTGATGCTTTCTTGCTGGGTACAGGCTGCGGTGTAGTTTTATGCTATTTTGCTTGCTTCAGTCTTGCCATCTACCGCCTGCTCGGTTGTACATGTGGTTTCGTTGACAAGCCCGAAAGGCTCCAACTCATCGTTGGTCATTCTTGCCGTTTTGAGATGTTTTCCGTCTATTTTGTTCAAAAGCACTCGGATGTTGCTGTCGTCGCAAGAAATGCTGTACTCGGAATACATCTCTCGTGAATATGTGCACTGGATGTTTAGAAAATAAGTGTGCGGAAGTGCACTGGCTTGTTATAAAATCTGCAGTAGACTGATAGTACAAAAACGCATTACACATTCTTGGCGAGCTGTGCGGTTGGCATGAGCCCGATGCTGTAACGATGCTTATTGAGTGGATGTTATTGTGTCGACGATCGGTGAATCGGCGATCTTACGGTATGCGTGGAGTGATGATTACTGGGGGGTAGGGACCTCTAGGGCCCAAGCGCCAAGAGATCTGACAGCAGAGGACAGCCGTTTTTATACAGGTTCGGGTCTCCCTCAGGATAATAACCCTACGTCCTGTTGCTATATATTGATCGGGAACACGCTTACAACGGGGGGTCTATGTTAGTGGCTACCCTAGGCCTAATCGTAGACTAATCCTAGCTAATCCTCCGGGCTCGACTCCTTCGAGACTGCGGGTCCTATAGAGCTTCGCCTCCTGGAATCCTAAGCTGCTTGCGCTGCGACTAGTTGAATCTGTTGGACTTGTTGCCACCTCTCCCCCCTATGGGACTGCTGATCCTTATATAGGGGGTTCTCAGGGTCGTACCGGATCTGGACTTACGCCCGAGTAGGACTCTGGCTTCCTTAAACATCGGGATTGACTTTCCTAGTTTAAGGGGAGTCTTTCCTTCCCTAGAGAGGTTACCTTATCGTCCGAGGATCCTTATTAGGTACATGGTACCTTCCTCAATTCCCGGGGAACTGTACACGGATACCCCTAATACTCGGGATACCGTACTATTCATCATCAAGCCCCCCATCAATACGTGAAGTGAGGTCATGATGGTTTTGTTAGAAATCTGCCCTTGTCGGAAACAATTCCGAGTAGACGATCCGAGTAGGCCTTGCCGATGACTTTCCCGAGTAGACTCTATCTCTACCGAGTAGTCATAAAAGGAACCTTATCGGAATAATCTTTTTGGAAGAAATCCAGAATGCCTTTCCGATCTGATCTGATCCGTCGATCAAGGACACGCGTCCGCCTGGCTTATTTTCAGGAAACGGAACCATCGTGGCGGAAATTTCGCGTGGTGATGAAGAATCTTTTCTCTCTCTGCTCCATCTCTTGGGCCATGGGTTGTCAGACCCTCTTTTTCCCGCGACGTGTTCTATGCGCGAAAAAACAACTGTCCGCATTAAATGCGATGGAACCGATCGTGCCGTGAACCGCGCCCGGCGATCGTTCAAATCTTTAGGAGTCCAAGAATTGGGGTTTTGCCCACATTGCTCCATTGCCTCCTAGCCTTCTTGTTCCCTTCATCTTCTTCTTCACGCCCTGTCAAGAAAAAGCTCCGCCTCCATCCATTTTTGGTCGAATGATCGTTGGCTCGACAACGATCGGGTACCGTCCCGGCCGAGCACAATTTTCGGGGCAATCGGTCTGGTCGAATGAGACTGTGACCTCGGACCACTTGATCGCTCGAGGGACTCGCGGTACACTCGCGAGGACTTCCCGGGCGATCGCCTTGTACTGCCTCTTGGATTCGTAAGAGGTTGAGCCCCCAAATATGTGCTCGATTGCTCTGACATGCCCCTGGAAAGGCTCAGGGGTGGAGTCATCGTCATCGGAAGTTGTCTCCCGAATGTTGTTGGCGACTTGAGGGTTCTCTTCGCGGAACCTCTCTCTCTCTTTCCGGAGGTACTTCTTGAAAATACGACACTGCCGCAGATCATGCGAGTCAGTCTGGTGAAAGTCGCACCAGGGCTTGGACGTCTTGTCGGAGGATGTGGTAGGCTTGTCTTTGGGGCGTGGTTTCCAGGTCCGCTTCTCGGAGACGTCGGCCATCACCTCGTCGGTTCTGGTCCTTTTCTCCTTGTTCCCTCCGGAGGGTTTCTTCTTGCGCTTGGTCTTGCACGAATCGCCTCTCGACTGGAGGGGAGAGCTGGTCGACTCACCCCGCTGTTGTTTGATATAGCGCAAAGTTTCCTCCGCACAAGTAGCCTTCTCGGCTAGGTCCATGAGTTGCTTGGTAGTTTTTGGTGGCCGCATGATCAGATCGTGCGTGCACATCTCGTTCCTGCTGCCTCGAGTGAAGGCGCGGATGACATCCGAGTTTGTTATTTCGGGGATAGTGTTGCGGACAGCACTAAACCTTTTGGTAAACTCTCGGAATGTCTCATCTGGTCGCTGGACGACAAGAAATAGATCGTTGACCCGACCAGGTCTCGGGAAGGTACCCTGGAAGTTCCCGAGTAGCATGTCGCATAGCTGTCCCCATGAACGGATCGTTCCCGGGGGTAAGTTCGTCAACCACGTCCTAGCGGCTCCTCTGAGGGCGGTCGGGAGGTAGTTGGCCATAACCTTCTCGTCGCCGCCGGCCGCTTCGATCGCGGTGGTGTAGATCTGGAGGAACTCCACGGGATTTGTGGTTCCGTCATACGATTCAAGCGAGCCGGGCTTGAAACGAGAAGGCCAACGTACCTGTCGGAGTTCCTGGGATAGCGCCTGGCATCCGCTAAAGGATCCCCGATAAGGTACGTTTTCGCCGCTATTCGGGGTTGAAGACCGGCCCCGAGCATTGGC
The DNA here is from genome assembly GCA_019208055.1 of Stipa capillata. Taxonomy (NCBI): domain Eukaryota; kingdom Viridiplantae; phylum Streptophyta; class Magnoliopsida; order Poales; family Poaceae; genus Stipa; species Stipa capillata. The sequence goes on from JAGXJF010000356.1 coordinate 28,918, forward strand.
ATGGTGTGCGTGATCTCTCCGAGAAGGTTGCTGCTCCTGTTGGCGCCTTTGGCGGCGGCGCCGCTCGAGTTGTTCCCGGAGGTCCACCGGTTGCTCCTCCTGAGGAGACCGGTTTCTGAGGTATCGTCCCTCCTGATCCCGTTCTTCCAGCGGAGGAGGGGTATCCACCCGAGTAGAGCTGCGGGTCACCGATCTGGCTCGAGAAGACTCGGCCTGGTTCTGAGCCTCTTGAAGGTCAGCCCCCAGCCGTCGTAGCCACTGCACGCCCGCGGGTGTCGATAAATCCGCTACGGGAGGCTGTGACAGTAGATTGCGCACTTCCGCAAGCCTTCGAGCGGTTCGTGACACGTACTCCCTCGTTCCTGGGGGGATCTCTCCCCCATGGCAGGCAGGTCTCCGCTCCGACAAGGAGTTCTCTCCTCGGCAGCGGGCAAGCCTTCGTCCACGTGGGAGGCAGCCAGCGCATTGCGCGGCTGTGAGCCCCCGGGCAGATCCTGATCTCCGAGGTCTTCTCGACCGTTGTTGATCGCGAGTACCATCCGAGGTCCCTGGCTGGACGACGTGTACTCATATTCCATCGCGTTGTCCCCATTGGACGCGACGCGGGTAAGATCTTGATCGTCCTCGCGATCAGAATTCGTAGGAGAAATCCAGCCATGGGGCTGGTCGTTCCTGCCAGGGAGTCGTCGTTCAAGACCAACTTCCCGCTAAAGGCCCTGGCGCACTCGGTTCTGAAGTGGTCAGCTTCGCCGTCCGAGTCCTCTCCAGGGGCGTATTCTCCGAAGTCCACTCGATCCGTACCGGGTACGGGTCCATAGGGACCAAAGTTGTCGTAGAAACCCTGGTCCAAGTACCCAGTACGGGGCGAGATTGCGATCGGTTTTCCTGCCGTGCTTGCTACTTCCTCCTCGGTCGAAACCGGGGAGGGCTGTGCACACGGCGCTGGGATCTGATCGCGCTTAGTTGCGCGTCCTGCCGACTTTGATCTTTCCTCGACGGCTTGGTCCGGAGAGGTCCCCACGGTCGGCGCCATCTGTCGACGATCGGTGAATCGGCGATCTTACGGTATGCGTGGAGTGATGATTACTGGGGGTAGGGACCTCTAGGGGCCAAGCGCCAAGAGATCTGACAGCAGGGGACAGCCATTTTTATACAGGTTCAGGGCCTCCCTCAGGATAATAACCCTACGTCCTGTTGCTATATATTGATCGGAAACACGCTTACAACGGGGGGTCTATGTTAGTGGCTACCCTAGGCCTAATCGTAGACTAATCCTAGCTAATCCTCCGGGCTCGACTCCTTCGAGACTGCGGGTCTTCTAGAGCTTCGCCTCCTGAAATCCTAAGCTGCTTGCGCTGCGACTAGTTGAATCTGTTGGACTTGTTGCCACCTCTCCCCCTATGGGACTGCTGATCCTTATATAGGGGGTTCCTAGGGTCGTACCGGACGTGGACTTACGCCCGAGTAGGACTCTGGCTTCCTTAAACGTCGGGATTGACTTTCCTAGTTTAAGGGGAGTCTTTCCTTCCCTAAAGAGGTTACTTTATCGTCCGAGGATCCTTATTAGGTACGTGGTACCTTCCTCAATTCCCGGGGAACTGTACACGGATACCCCTAATACTCGGGATACCGTACTATTCATCATCACATTGCATTTGTGATGCATATTGGGTTCGACATTATATGTTACATAGAGCGGCTGATATGTACAGTACGTAGCTGCGTTTGTAGCAATATACCCGATGTATTTGCAATTAACATCATGCGTGCTTCTCTCCCCCCCGTATCTGTTTGGTTTAAAGCTCTTGCAAACCAAACCAAATAGCGGAACTGTGAATGAAGATTGGCCGCTATCGTTTGCTACCAATAGTTGGTCGTGCCCATAAAAGATTGGTAACGCCGATGGAATCTAATATAATACACGGGCAATTCAATGGATAGGAAATCGCTAACCAATCGTCAAAATTTAGCTTTCGTGACGTTCTAGACAACATTCGTTTTGCCAATTTTTGGCCTTACAGATCTCGTTATGTCAAAAGCTTGGTCGTGTGTGCTCTGCGCCTCTGCCATTGAGATCTATTGGTATCCCTCGTCTCCTGCGGATGTTTCGGCGTTGGGTGGTGGTGGAGACCACTGATCTTTTGTATCAAACGTGTAGATGAGTTCTTTTTTTTCTATAGGACGTGTAGATGAGTTTTAGTAGTGTAGAGCTTGGTGTCTATCACTCATTATCATGGTGGTGAAGACGACATTGTGCAGAATAAAGGTTATCGGCTCCATCGATGCATAGTGCCAGCGTTGTTGAGGAGCTTGTGGTGTTTTTCCTCGGTGAATCAGGATCCCCAGTTTTGGTAGGAACTGGTCAGGAGGTTGTTGCCGTCTAGTGTTTTGGGCAGCTTGGCAATTGTGGCGGTAGTGAAAGTACAAATAAAGCTTGGCTTGCTCTACCGTGTGAGCGCTTTCCTTGCGTTGAGGGATCCAGTTTAGCGATGAGGAGCACGAGTTCCTGCTCAGGTGTCCGTTTGGCGGATAGTCTTTCAAAGATTTCTTTGACTCGCGTCTCGTGGTAGGCTTTTTTTTGTGGTTCTTGTAGCGTATGTCGCTGTTGCAGGCTCGTGGTCTTTCTTCATCCGCGTTGGTCCATGAACGAGGACGTCAAGGCCCATGGCTGGGCAGATCGTATTTTTGTTTTTTGGCCGGTCTTTTTCTTCTAACCGTGTCTATTGAATCAAGAGCAAATATCCCGTAAAAATGATATTTTGAACGTGTGGCCTCAGAAGGTTTCTTCCAAGTTCCAACTCCCCAATAATTTCCGGTCTCTTTCCTTTCTCAATACGGGATATTTATCGAATTTGATAGGAAGAAAGGAGGAGGAACCACCAAACCAGATCACACAATTCCCCACTTCCGGGCAGCGCTTCTGTTCTCCGACCCCAAAAGCTCGCTCTTGCACCGATTGGTTGAAAGGCGACGAGGATTTCTGCACATGGAGCAGGAGAAAGCTGCCAATCTGATCTGAGTTCGGGGTTCTAGGTATTTTACTTCAAACCCAGCAGGTCTTCTCCATTTTTCGTTTATTGCGTGCTACGTTCATCAATTTCTTCGCCAAACATCTCGATCTCGTCCTGCTACACCCTCTTAACTTCGTCTGTAAATAGGTTGAATTCTGCTCCGCCTCTTCTCAGCGTGGGCTACGAATGATATTTCTGGAGGTCTTCTACCACCTATAATCAATACAAGTTCCATGTACAAGCTCCGGTATGCTACTCTTCCTAACTGTACTTGTTTGCATCCCCTAGTGATGTGATATTTTGAGAGCTTTTATTGTCAGATTATGCCCCGTCTGAGAATTTTAGATTGATAATTTTAGGATTTAACTATCCACCTATAATCAACACAATTCCATCTACACCCAATTTCAGGAATTACGGGGTGTTTGGTTGGGTTTTTTAGCAGCTTTTCATTGAAAAAAAACTGTAACTCAACTAAATGACCAGCTTTTCAGCAGTTTTTGTCAACGATAGCTGTGGGCTTTGCAGTACAAATTCAGTTGTTTAGAAAAACTACATTTTTGCCAGCTTTTTACAATGTGTTTAAGTTTTAGTGCTCATTTTCTAAAATGTTATAGATGGTTAATATTCACTTTTCTACAGCCACATCAGCTTTTCTAGACAGCCAGCCAACAATAGCTTTATCAGCAGTAACAGCCCAACCAAATAGGCCCTTAATTGCACTTTTGCTAAATTTATCTCCTAATGATTTGCTCATTTTTGCAATTTTAATTCACAGCGGCTTTAATTGAGCAGAATGGAGGCTGCTTTAGTATCCGGATTGTTGAAGCTTGCAGGAGACAAGCTAGTTCCTCTGATAAGCAGCGGGTTCGCCTCCTTAATGGGTGTTAAGAAAGATCTCTGTGAGCTTCAACGCTTATTTGGAGAGATTACCAGTAGGTTGTCAGCTGTTGGGGATAAAGTGACAGACAGTGATCCATCATTTTATTGGGTCAAAGACTTGAAAGATGTTGCTTATGATTTTGATGACTTGCTATATCACCTGGAAGCTGAGAAACACAAGGCGGACGTCGATGGTGACAAGCATGTCATGGCTGTTAGCTTCCTTGCAAAACCAAAATCTGCTCTGTCGCGACTCGAGATGGCCCAGAGGATCAAGAAAATCAAGAAGAGATTTGCTAAGATTGTGAAGCAGAGAACTGATGTCAATGCAATAGCAAAGAGTTTAGCAGTCGAGCATCCTATTCAGCACATAAACAAGACAATTGGGGAGATGTCAATATTGGTGAATATAGACGAGAAAAAAGTACTTGGTAGGGATAAGGTCAAGCATGAGATCGTATCTAAGCTAGTAGAGGCTGATACCCGAGAGAAGATCTCGATAGTTTCTATTGTTGGGCTAGGTGGGTCCAGCAAAACTACTCTGGCCAAATACATCTGCCAGGATAACAAGATAAAGGAGCATTTTTTTAAAGATACTTGGTGGGTCCATGTATCTCAAGAATTTAATGTGGTGAAGCTTATCGGAAAGCTATTTGAATCTGTCTCTGGTGAGAAGTCGGAGCTTTTTAACTTGCAGCACATGAGCAGAACTATTTCAGAAAAATTGAGCGGAAGGAAGTTTCTGCTTGTCTTGGATGACATTTGGAACAAGGATCAACATGACTGGGAGCAATTTGAACAACATTTCAACAGTGGCGCACCTGGAAGCAAGATTTTACTAACTACTCGTGATCGAAAAGTTGCGGAAACGGTTAAATCTACAGACATAGTCAGTTTGGCATTCTTATCAGATGATGACAGCTGGAAGTTGTTCCAACAGAGTTCTGGATGGGCCGAGGAAGGTTTGGACTCTGAGTTCATTGAAGTTGGAAAAGAGATCGTGAAGAAATGTGCCGGGGTTCCACTAGCAATTAAATCTCTAGCGGGTGTCCTCCATGGGAAGAGAGAAATAAAAGAATGGCGGACCTTCAGAGATAGTAATTTACTGAATGACTTGGATATACAAGGCAGAGTGTTGGGATCCTTGACGTTGAGCTATTTTCATCTGTGTGATGATCTGAAGCAGTGCTTTCTGCTTTGCTCTCTATTTCCAAAAGGCTACTCTATCGACAAAGACCAGTTGATTTCGCAATGGATAGCGCATGGTTTTGTCAATCCGATGAATGAAGGTCGTCGATCAGAAGATATTGGAAGTGGCTACTTTGATTCTCTTCTGAAAGTTTCTTTTCTTCAAGATCTAGTTCAAGACAAGTTTACTGGAAGATTAAGATGCAAGATGCACGATCTGGTTCATGATCTCACTCAGCAAATTTTACAGGACGAAATAGTTCTTATACCAAAGAAAACCCCTACTGATCAAAATCAGAGATGCAGATATTTATCTATAGCTTCATGCACTGAGAAGGTTGAGAAGGTTGACAGAAAGTTATTTAACAAGGTCCGTGCTCTATATGTCACTGGAGGTATATTTGCAACCGATAAGCCAATTAAGAAGGGTCGTTGCGTGCGCAGTGTTATTTTGGAGCATATAAAGTCTAGTTCGCTTCATATGTTTGTGTTGAAGTTTGAATATCTTGGATATCTTAGAATGTCTCATGTTGATTGCACAGAGCTTCCATGTGCTATTTCAGATTGTTGGAACTTGCAGGCCATTCATATTATGGATTGCTATCAATTTGCAATGTTACCTGAATCTATTGGAAAGCTCAAAAAATTAAGAACTCTGGAATTGTCAGGTGCCGGGAATCTAGAAAGTTTGCCTCAGTCCATTGGTGATTGCCACAGTCTTCAAAGCTTGCACCTAATTTCATGTCGGAAATTCAGAGAGATACCACACTCCATAGCTAAAATGAAAAGTTACGGGTTCTTAATATTGTCAAGTGTGGGTATTTGCGTCAATTTCCATCAGAATCTTTTGCGAAGCTACAGAACTTACGGACTATCAACTTTTCTGGATGTACGTGTCTCAAAGACCTGCCCAGTTCATTTGCTTGTGATGAGTTGCATACTTTGAAACTCAGTAAATTGATCAACCTTACCGTACTACCTCAGTGCATCACCTCACTGAGTAATCTAGAACATCTAGACCTTGGGTACTGCAAGGAGCTAGTTGAGTTGCCTGAAGGTATAGTGAACTTAAAGAGGCTTAACATTTTGAACCTAAAAGGATGTTACAAACTGCGTGGCCTGCCGACAGGGTTTGGACAGCTGACTCGTCTACGAGAGCTGGGCTTGTTTGTTATAGGAGACCGTAGCGAGCATGCAAGAATATCAGAGCTTGGAGATCTTGATATGATAAGTGGCGTATTGAAAATTGGGGGTGTCGGGTGTGTGACGGATCCGGATGATGCAGAAAAGGCTTTCCTGAAGAAAAAGAATAACATAGAAAAATTGATCTTGAACTGGTTTTGGTCGTCGGACAGGATTAGGACTAGTGCTGAAGACGAGGTTGATGTGGAAGTAGAACAAGAGCTGGCAGTACTCAACGGTCTTGAACCACCATCTGGAATTAAGTACCTGGAAATTTATGATTATCAGGGTTTACATTTACCATATTGGATGACCAAGGAAAGGCATAGCTCCAGTTTGGACAGAAAATTCAAGCAAACTGTTGATGTACCTTATTTCCACCACCTGACTAATATGGAACTAGCTGGTTTCCCCAGGATGAAGCATTTGTCAGGGCTTGTAGGGTTACCTTCATTGAAGAGCCTCATACTAAGTGGATTTGACGCCCTTGAAAGCATCAGCTCAGGCCCCTTGCGGTCACTCACGAACTTAAATATTTCTAGAATGCCACATTTGTTGGAATTGTCAACGACGACGAGAATAGCTTTGGCCGACGAGGATGGAGTAATTGTATGTGGCAATCAGGAAGTACAATGTTTCCCTCGGCTGTCCAATCTAGACATATGGGAGTGCCCGAAATTGAACGGGAAGCTGTGGTTTCTGCCATCGCTGGAGAGCCTGAGGTTGTCGAGATGCAACGAGCAGCTGCTATTCCCGGTTCAGCCTCACGGGGACGAATCAGAATCGCCCCCCTCCTGCAGCAACAGCGATGGAGTCTCCTCCTGTTTGAGCCTCCTCAAGGAACTAGTGCTAGAGGGGATGACGGGACGAGATTGTTCACGCGATGGGCTTAGGCAATTACCGGAGAGCATGCGGAGCCTCACCTCTCTACAACGGCTGAAGATCTCATTTTGCTCTGGTCTTCGCGGGCTGCCAGAGTGGCTTGGGGAACTCGTCTCGCTACAAAGATTGGAAATATACGATTGTGAAAATCTGAGGCAGTTTCCTGAGGGGATTCAGCACCTCACCTCCCTGAAAAATCTACGCATACAGTGGTGCCTTTGGGAACTCCGCTCACTACAAAAGTTGGATATCTCCGGATGCGCAAGTTGGAAGGAGCTAGTTGAGTTGCCTGGAACGTCTTCGGATACGCTCATGCGACGCCCTTCACCGGCTGCCTGACCAAATCGGGGAGCTCCGCTCTCTCCAAAGCCTCGAAATGTGGGATTTGCCTGCTCTGACTTGCCTTCCCGAGTCCATGGAGCGCCTCACCTCGCTCCGTCGCCTCTTCATCATTGAGTGCAATGCTCTCACCGTGCTGCCAGAGTCAATCGGACAACTCTCTGCACTTCGACGGCTTGTGGTCAATAGTTGCCATGGCCTCGCATCCTTGCCACGCTCCATACAATGCCTTACTTCTCTACAGAAATTAGATATTGTTGGCAACCCTGATCTGGCCAGGCGTTACAAGCAAGGAGAGGGAGAGGATTGGCACCTCATTTCCCATATTCCTAAGGTGAATATATATGGTAGTTTAGGGAATTTTGGACCGACGTCTTGTCTCCCAACACAAACAACCATGGCAAGGTAACATGTTTTATTTTCTACCTCTACGACGCCCTTCACTCTTCTCTTTTGAATCTGTAATTACTAATTCATCTTCTTTTGTAATTGTTCCAGGTCCAAGCTTCATCAATTTTTTAGTGGAGCTCAGCAGGCGTTTGTATGAAGTGGATTACTTTGGCCCCAATTAACCACTCTGTGAATTGATTCTTGACATGTATACATAACGAGAGGGATTAACTAGCTGCTCCTTAATATGCTCTAGTTATCCAACAAATACTCATGCATGATGGTCAAACTCAGATGAGTATATACAGTGAGGATCTCTAAGGCAGATTTTGCTGTTCCTCCCGTAATCTGATGTTTCAGTTATCTGGTATTATTTCGAGGTCAAACAACACTTGGCAAAATTGCTATGCAACCGGACAGGTACTGAGACCTTATTTCCAGTATCCGTAATGTTTTCTTGTACCTTGCAACTAAGTGAGCGTAGCTTACGTTTGTGTTCTCCACATACTCGTCCCTTTTTATTAGTTCTTACATATATGTAGTTTTTATGCATATATGTAGTTTTTATGCCATGCCTCAAAAGAGTTGAGTGAATTCTCAACCTTTTTTCTCTGTTTGCGGTATGAGTCGATCCAAAGACACTGTAGCAGAGTACATGCTGCAAAATCTCATAACAACATCAACAGACCAGTTGAGTTATTTAACAGCTCTTACTTGTCATGAAACCATGAATATTCGGTTAATCCTAGTGGTTTTCCTGTTGTAATGTTATACCATTGCAGGTTTGGTTGTTGGTTGGCTAAGACAAGCATGCCTGGTCTGGGAGAGAATGAATGAAGACTTCTTGCTCTTGTTGTAAAGCTTAGTAGTACCTGTTTTCGACTGAGCACCAAGCTCACTTGGGGAATGGTTGATCTGGGGACCATCATTTTTTGGATTTGTCAAGAATATGGTGGCAAGCAGGATCCACACCGTTGATCTACGCGGTTGTCCATGTGAGAAGGTTCTAGTTCACTCAATCTGCATTTTTCATTAATTTCCTGAAACACATGATAAATGACGCGCTTGTCTTACTCATTTGCAGCTGCCTAGCCACAAGGCTACAACTCGGCATGCCAAGAAAGATGGTGCTGCGCATTGTGCGTAAGTCGAAAATAGTAATATTTTTTCTAGCAGTTGTTTATCTTAAAAAGAAGAATCTTAAGCACCTTAAATTGTCACATTTTGGGACTCCCGTGACAGTCTGTAAGTTGCTTTGTTTCAGTAATTGCAATACCACACGAGGCTTAGAATACATGAGCAGTTTATTAATAAATCTGAATGACTATGTGCTTCTAAGTAATTATGTACCATTGCAGGATGAATCCACTTGCATTTGTCTGAAAATCAACATAAAAAGATCTGCATGGGGTAAAAAAAGAGAGCGGATGGAGAGCTTCAGGCTTGATGCTGAACACAGAATCCACTTCATTGTTTCAATGTTACCAGTCTGTACTTGTGAAGCGAAGGCAGAGAGTTGGTATACCAAGTGAGCCAATGCAAAGTGTTTAGCATCATCAAGCTCTGGATCGCCATAAAGGAATGTATTATTACGTTTGTCCTTGTTTTACTGAACCATTCTGCAGCAAAATTCCTTCCATAACTGATACTATGAAAGAAGTTGCTGATTTTCTCTAGAAACAACAACATATATCTGTTATGCTTCCAAGATCATTTGTTTCATCGATTGTATGACGTACACAACTGTGTAATCAGAATCGATGCATTTTTCAGATTCAATTCGGAACAAACATTGTTGCATACTTGCATTACACCTATCATTCAGCATGAGCTCTTTGCATTACAGTTGTATATGCTTATTGATGCCTCTCGTGCTTGATATATTTTACTGCATTTCCAGGTTATACTGATACAGTTGTGTATATGTTAGTACATTCAAAGTTGTCTCTTCTTGACTTCCTCTTTCTGGCTACAATAGGCCAGGTGAATAAATCGGTGACGGAAGAACCTGCATGGCTCCCAATCGTGTATACACAACAGTCAACTATGGTTTTAAAGAATAAAACCATAGTTGACCGTATCAAAATGCTCTGCCCTTGGGGTACGAAAATGATCATCTGAATTGAATGATTCTATCTTCCAGAGTTTCTCAGAATTTACATCAGGTAGATTGTCATCTATTCTACCACAGTTTGCTGTCCACAGTAGAAAAATAGAATGTAATATTTTCTTAGGCCACAATATTTGAGTGGTCAGACTCAGTAATAAGATGGCGCAGCAGAACTTACATTCCCAACCTTTTTGAGCTTGAGGTTTACAAAACATGTCCTCATCCTCAGGATAGAGGTTATCATTATAGTTCTCAAATGAATGCGAAAAAACAGTTTTCCCTCCTTTCATAGCTTGACTCATCCACAAGACTACTCATTTTGTGCGAAGCGCTTCGCTCTTTCATCATGCTAATACCATACATTATAGAATCCTGTTGAAATGATAGAAAAGAAACATTTGCAGTTTTACTCTGAAATTGAAAATGCAATTACTAGCTAGGGAAGAATTTTAAAAAATAGTGCTACTTTGTCAAGTAATTCAATCAAAACATAAATCATATCAGCTGTATAAGGGAATTCTTTAATACAGATGTCTGAGGCAAGAAAACTGTAAGAAAGTATAAATAAAATAGAGCCACCAGCTCCCAGTGAGAGCAGCCAACCTACCTTAATTTTCGGAATCATGTTTTCTATTTTTCTCTAGGCTTTATACCTGTTTCGATGTTCTTTCTGCTTATCTAATATAACATTTTGACATGATCCCAAAGAAAGGATGAGGCAGCTGAGATTCCCACCAGTCCCTTTGTGGTATCAAAAGGGATGGACCTTCTTGCTTTATTACCGCGTGGCCTTTGGTGGCAAAGGTAACATCCTGCAAAACCAAACTAAGCATAAGATAGTTAGGGGGTGTTTGGTTGGGTTTTTCAGCAGCTTTTCACTGGAAAAAGCTGCAGCCCAACCAAACGGTTAGCTTTTCAGCAGTTTTTGCCAACGGTAGCTGTAGGCTTTGTAGTGCAAATTCAGCTGTTTGAAAAAGCTGCCTTTTGCTAGCTTTTGCAATGTGCTGAAACTTCGGTGCTCAATTTCCAAAATATTGTAGATGGTTTGGATCAATCAAAAGCCATATATTCACCTTCTCACAACCAGCACAGCACGCGCCCAGCCCTCCCCCCCGTCCTATCCCAGCGGCGCACTTCCCCCATCGACCGACGCTCCCCCCTCCCCGGTGCCATCGGCCGGCACCTCCCCAGTCCCGTCTGCTGGAGTCTCCCCTCCCCTGTCCCGTCCGCCTCCGCTTCCCCCTGGTCCATTAGCGTGTGGCCTCCCCGAGCCGAGCACGCGGGCAGCACGGCGCTGCGGCCTCCCCAAGCGAAGCATGTGGACGGCGCGGCATCCCCAAGCGGAGCAGGCGGGCTGCACGGTGGGCAGCGCGGCAAGCGAGCGGCACGGTAGGCAAGCGGCACGCGAGTGGGCTGCGCGGCAAGCGGGCGGCACGCGGGCGGCGCAGCATACCTGAGCCGAGCACATTCCAGGTTTTAAAATTTTGACCAAGCAGTTGACCAACGGAATTAAGTGGTAAATAAACAACAATGCTATTTTGGAGTGATGGAAATTGAATTGGATGGTATTTTGGAGAGAGGTGATGTTTGGGTGGTATTTTAGAGAGTAGTAGAAATTTTAGTGCTACTGAGCCAATTCTCTCTTGTTTTTATGTGTTAGGCAAGAAGCTTTTTATCCCTTAACTGTAGCAGCAAGGTGGGAAAACTAGATCATTTGGACCAAAGCCTACTAACTAACTGGACCAATAATTCATTATTATAGGTCTCAAGGGCAAGTTTACATAGCACTTAGTGATGAATTTTAATTCCAGCAATGAAAACTAGTATCTGAAGATAGTTTTTTTTTATTGTAAGAAATAGTTCTCCTTGAGGTAAAGCAATTCACAGCAGTTGACTCAATTACTGCATGAGCCCATGGGTATTTGTTTCTGTCAACCTACTGTTTTCAAAATTTATCAATAAACAAGAGGACGACTTCACACTACCATTTTCTGTAAAATTGAAAACTGCCTATTATTTAAACTTCTTACACCGAATTAACTTTATAGCTGAAACAGTCATTCAATACGAAGCAACCTTTTGGTGGATCTTGGCGACTGGGGAGGAGTTTCCATCTTGACATGGCCAAGGCCTGAAACCAGAAGCACAGTTATGTCTACTGAACCACTTTCTTGTGCTGTTAAAAGAGGTAAAAGAAATGGACCCGGATGCATCAAAGATAGTAAGTTAAAAGCCACACGTGCACCACAATGTTCATACGAGTTCTGTAGTGAAAATACATTAACGATCTCGCAAGTCTTAACAGTTCTACTTGGGATCACTAAACCTGATAAAACATACAGTTGTATTTGTAGTCACTAAAACAGGAGAAATAAATGTCAATGTGATCTTGTAAGTCGTAACAATTCTCTTTGTAGACGCTAAATCTGAGAAAAAAAATGTCAACACAAGAATGTTCTTTAGGTGCAAGTTCTCATGGAGAACAAGAAAAGTACATACAACAATGCACAAACTATAAATATCCATACTACTAGATAGTGTACCAAGTTTGACCTAGACTTGGCAAGTAATCTGAGCCATTGATCCCATAAATCTGACGGCTAAGATGGGAGGGATTCGCGATGAACAGTACTTATAAACAGCACCATCTACAGTACCCCCTATGAACAGCACCGCCTACAGTACCTGACGTGCACTGCACGTATTATTTACTAGTATACACTAGTCCAGATAAGATGTTCGTAGATAAGAATAATTTTATGTGCTAAATGTTCTTGAAAATGCACCTTTAACAGAAAATGAAACATGAGATTCACGGGCAGGTTGAGCGGTAGATTTATTTTCTGATCCCTTATATCTGACCAAATCAATAAGTGAAGTTTCTGCAAGAACGAAACATAGTTAAATCAAAGTTTCAACAATACACAACAAGTGAATAAATATCAATTTTATGCAATTTACGTTTATAAATCAATGTTCCATGCTGACAGACTAAGAAATGCAAACTGCACCATTTACCTTTGGTTGCATGAAATAATTGCTCACCTAACTAAGCACTTCTATTAGGGCTAATAAATGTCATTAATGATTTCCTTTGAGATAGTTACAATGCAAAAACCTGAACTATGATTCAGCCAGTAGGTCCATAAATAATTGACTGATAGTAGTGAAGGAAACATCACCACCACTGTGGAGATCCACATTTTGATTTCGCTTCTTGGCACCATAGTTTTTGGATGGGGATATTTTGCGAACAAGAGGATCTTCATGAGGGTTAACAGCAGCGGCAACATCTTGATGACCAACGGGTGATGACAATCTGCCAACGTACAAGACTGATATCTCACAACACTAGACCAATTAAGCACACTCTAATCATACTGCATTGAGATACTGACCTAGGCTGAGAACCTGCAAAATAGCAGAAAAAAATTATATGAAACTCAAATTTTACCTAAAAAGCATATTGCACACTTCAGCAGTTAATAGCATATCTCATTCTACTTTTGCCAGCTGCATATTCAAGAGAGGGACATATAAACCCAGTACCTACAATGTGAAATTCGTGGATGCAATTGACCTTGTCAATATATCTGTGCTAAACATGCCGTACAATAAAATAAGAAAAGCATAATGAATTCCATCATCTGATATACATATAGCTGTACCCTTACTTTTTTCCTTCGGATTGATATTGTATGCAGAAGTAATCTTCTTTAGCGCCTCTATAGGGGAAGCACTAAAACTTGCGCTGTCCATGTGTGGAACAACACTATTGGCATCTGAAATAAGAGTAAAGCAATCATACTAAGAAATATCGAGAGGTTAAAAGTATGACAGACATTCAGGTTCATGATGAAGCATGCAGCATTAATCAAGGAAGAGTGCTCCCAAAAAACACCATGCAGAACAAAATAAGACACAGAAAGTGCATTGTAAAAATACATCTGTTAGATAATAGTACCATTGTTGAGTTTACATTTATGAGAGTGGATTTGCTACTCATGGTGGTAGCTACGCACCCAACCGTTGTCGTTTGATCTGCTATAAGATTCGTGCGTTGAAAAGTCGCTTGGTCCTCTATCCTCTGTCCTCTTTTCTCTCCGCCCGATGGTCCTCTGTCCTCTTTCCATCCCGCGCGAGTCCTCTCTCCTCTTTCTCTCCGCCCGAATCGACGTCGCCCGCCCTGCCCTGCCGGTAGCCAGCCCGCTCCCGCCCCCAGCGCCCGCCCTCTTCCTCCCCCGCTCCCCCTTCCTCTTCCTCCCCCACCGCGGCGCCAGCGCCCGCCCCACCGCCATCCAGATCCGCCGGCACCCAGGCCGCTCCCCTGCCCTCTTCCTCCCTTGCCCCGGCCGCCAGCTCCGGCCCCCGCCGCCATCTAGCTCCGCCGGCAGCGGTCCCGCTCCCCCGGCTTCTTCCTCCCTCGCCCCCGCCGCCCGCTCGGCCGCGCCCCACTCCGCCGCCGGCGAGCGGCAGGGCGCCCTCGCCTCCCTGTGCTCCGATTGCTGCCTGGGCAGCGTTGTTTGGGGGGGGGGCATGTTGTTGGGAGGGGGGGCAGCATTCGCCGCTGAACTGCTGAGGCACGTGTCGCTCAACGAGTGCGTGTGTAGGTACCCACGGGGCACGTAGATATTTCCGTTACATTTATAGCGTAGCCAAGGAACATCTCACTATTTATCATGCGTAGCTACAAGAATATTATTTTCCAGTTTCTATTCACGAAGGAAAACAGATCCATTTTTTGTTGGGTTCATATACTTTCTATCGGACTAGAGTGACATTGGTCAGCCAACTTGACCAGATTCTCCGGCATTGTGCTAGAAGAGCAGCAGGATTAACCACAGAAAAATCATGTGTAGCAAGTTCACTACGAAGACTGCAAAACATGTATAGAACCTCACTTTCAGGGCCATTGCGGTGACTGACTGGAGCTGCCAAATTGTTCAAGCGATCGAGGTGCCTGGTCACCATAAGCTTGACCGCCTGCACCATCTATGTCATCCTGGTTCTGTAGTCCTGGCCTCTGCTGCTGCCGCTTCTTTTGTTCAAAGTACTGCCTCTGCCTGCCCACCATATTTGTTTTGATAATCAGTCACACCAACATACGAACAATAACCATGTCGAAGCAACTTTTACAGCTTGAAATCGGTGAGCTTAACAAGGTTACCTGCTCTGTGTTGATTTCCTGGACTGCGCTCATTTCAAGGACGAACACGCCGAACGCAAAGCCGTCAGGTTCCCAAAAATCAACCAAATGTGAGCACTTTGTTACAAAATACACAGCTACATGCTACGATTATTCTGAAATTTACATCGCGGTACAGAAACAACCCAAGTCGATTCAAACAAAATAACCCGAATCATGCTAAATTCCCAAATTAATTGATGCTGGAGCGCGGCATAAAACGGAAGGCGGGGGATCCGAGAACTCACGGCGTACACCTGCCTCCTGGAGCCTGCCGTCCACTGCAGCATCGCGGGGAAACGGACGAGCTACCTCCCAAGTGGCACGGAGAGGGAGGGGCGCGTAGGGTGCGGAGGCGGAGGGAGAGGGAGGGGCGCGTAGGCGGCAGAAGCGGAGGGAGAGTGGCGGCGCCGAGGCGGATAGTAGTCGGTTGAGGAGGTGGCGGCGAGGCCGCGGCGGTGCGCAGGCGAGCGAGGAGGCGGCGTCGGGTTGGGAGCTCGGTATGATGAAGAAAAAACAAAGGAAATTACCTTTTGGGAAAATTGAGATGTGGAGAGAAGATTCTACACAGGTGAAGCAAGAAAAAAGCAAGAAGAAGAGCACGAGCCCGACGGCCTGCCACAGGAATATCTCGCTGTTGAGGTAGATGCAGAACAGCCCCGACGCGGCGATAAGGTACAAGGACACGTCCCGCGCCAAGGACGCGGGTGGGGTAGCGGAAGGCTAGACGTTGAGGGAGACGGCGCCCACGATGAACGCGGATACGAAGGCCCCCGAGGAGAGGATGGTGGCGAGCGCCGCCCACGGCATCCCACCCTCACCACCATGGCGCGGCGGCGGAGGCGAGCACGTTGGGGGCACTGTTCCCCAGGGTGAGGAGCGCGACAACGGCCATGGACGGAGAGAGATGGAAGCGAGGCGTGTGTAAACTGATGAATGTTATAGAGGATGAGAAAATTTTGTAGATTTGTTTGCTTAGATAAGGTAGATTATTTCTTAGTAAAGAAAAATGAGGACTATTAGTTGAGAGAAACGGAAAAAGGTGAATTTAGTGGAGCTAAATAGGGATATTAGTTGAGAAAAAAAGGAAAAACTAAATTTAATTAAGATACCACGAAGTTTATTGAAATACCATGAAAATAAAGAATTATGTTTGTCAAAGAAAAATATATGACACTACCATAAAAAGCATGACGCAATCATAACTACCAACTGAATTTTTTTTAAAACTAGTAAGCGTGCACGTGCGTGCAAATTATAAATCACCTTGCTTGTTGTACAATTTCATCATTTTTTTAAAAACAGCTATCAAGCACAGACAATGCAATCGTATTGCCTAATATATACCACAACAAATATGAACTCCTAAATTCTAAAATCATATCTACTCTAATATAATTCTAACAAATTTTGGAATTATCTTCTCAAACAAATATATTATTTGAAAAGAATACTCAGATAAATATTTTCAGTCACTGTTGAGATAAAACTCGTGACATTTTTCTTAATCATCCCCAATAATTTTGAGTACGGCCAGAGTAGACAGCAGCACTACGAGCGTGGACATTATACCTCCTCTTATATACAAGGTGCTAAGATACAAGGGTCACCCGAAAGGGGAAAAAAACTCGTTCAGTGTTCATTATCATAGATTAAATGAACAAATACACATTTGCATCGCTACACATGGAAATAATAACTCATCCAAGGTGCATCGAGCTTGTCCCTTTTTCCACGAATACACAGAAGGCTCGAGTATCTTTTATAAACTTGTGTCTTACGGAAGGTAAATAAAATATGGAGGCTCATCAACATCTGTAGCTAGTAATCAACCGACCACACCCACATATGTTGCATTCATGCATTGACATAGTGCAAGATAATAAGGGAAAGGCACGTCTAGCAGTCAGCACCTCACCGCTTGTTAACCGCTGCATCACATCCCTACACTTTCAGGTTGCCTCCTCGGGGACAAACGGATTCAAGATCACTGCCTTCGCTTCACTGACATTGTACAGTAAAGTTTGCACATAGCATTTATTCACTGTCACTTGTCTCTCTTCCCCTCGCTAGCTGCCGTTTGCTTCACTCCCACTGCACTGCTGCTGCTCACTCACCCACGGGCCACCCACGAGCGCAAGCGGCGCGCCAGATCTCGCCGGAAACCCACAAGCGCCAGATGTATAGATGGAAAACTGGAAACAAAAATACATTTAGTGCTAAATTCAAAACAATAGGAACTTTGGATGTTATTATAGTACAGATCGAAGTCACTGATCTATAGGTGCAGGATTAAATAAAACAAGGTAATTTTCTTTAATAGAGAAGTAGCAGACTTAAGTCAGAAAGTCAGAAAACATACCAAAAGTTTTGTGGGCTGCGTCTAGCAGCAGAAATAACTACTGCCAAACCTAAATCAGTTCCTGCTCCCTCTACATCCTTCCCACTGGTACAATAAACGGCACATACCTCTTTTGGATAAGCTTCACCAACATATTTGGACAATTCAACATGTAAAGCACTCCTGTATCAATTAAATAGTAAGCGTGCACGTGCAATGCACGCCTTAACTGATACAAATTGTAATCTGGAAAAATTACAAATCATACTGGTTGTAGTATAATTTCACCAAAATTTAAAAAAGAGTAATCAAACACATGCAATGCAGTCGTGTTGTCCAATATATACCACACCAATGCGAGCGCACAGCATGCTTCGGGTAGTGCTTTGCAACCTCTGTTAGACACCAAGAATGACCAGATGTGAAGTCTGAGCAGGAGGATATCCTTGATGAGCAAGAAAGGTTTGTGTTCACTATGGAGCTAGCTGCGATCATTGTGGTCATGAGAAAAATAACAACCAAAGCTAAGGTCTGCTTTTATTGGTGCTAGGAAAGATCGATATTTTTTCCTGTATGGCCAAAACTAATGTCAAACAACTAAATAATTAAACAACATGATCCCAATCTCACCGTTATACAGTTCTACTCCCTGCAATAGCCTAAATTGACCTGAATTCAACCAGATTTGGGCATTCACACAATTTTGCACATCACTGGTGCTTAAGCAACACCTTTATTCTAGGTATCTGATAGTGCTACACACACGCTGCTAAACATATAGCTAAACAATCATATCTAGCTATTGGAATTCAACTCTAGGCGTAGAACAAACAGTGGAGCAAGCAAGCGAGGTTGATCAGACTGACCTTGCAAACCGACGAACATGACCACACTGGGCTTCCCCTTCTTAGGGACGAAGGCGGCCTTCCCGGGATCCAGCATGTTACATAGCTCCGTAAAGACGGCCTGCATCAAAATCACCACCACAGCAATAGAAAAAGGGCATCAGCTTCCTGCTTCGGGTACGCATTGGATTGAATTAGCGGAGGGAGGAGAGGGGGAGCTCACCTGCTGTATGAGGGCAAGCATTTAATGATCCAAAAAAAATGTTAGTACTTGGGACCCCAGATTGACAATTATGATCAAACATCAAGCAAAATCACATAAAACAGTTAGTGCATACAAAATCTTGAAAGCTATGAAGGTACCTCATTCAAACCTCGTGCCAATTAGGATTGAAATAGCCATCTTTCAGAAGAAGAAATGATAGATTATTCAGCTGCAATATCAAGAATCTCGAGCATTATCCACCTACAGCTGAAAGCATATGAACAAACTCAATATTACTAAAATTAAAAATAGTGATCTGGATGCATGCCCTCGTACGTGCATTGAGCATTTGAGCTTAATGCAACTAAATTTCACTTAGGGTTTTCGAAAAAAAATAAACCAATGGAGAGAAGACTTTCTCAGCAGCTTGGCGGGAACAGAGTCCACCGTGGGTACTTGTATAACTTGCACTACATGTCCTGCAGAAGTAATTAGCTGGCTTTTAGTAGCAGCACCCAAGTCAATTTGGAAGAAAAGGCCCCTTGTGTTTTTCCTGCCATTGGAATCACATGAATGAATACATAATTATTGCAATAGAGAATCTTTTATCCGAATTCAGACTACAAGCAAAGAGCAAAGTGGTTGAATATGTCTCTTCACACATTTTCACATTTCCCTTCAAGCTGGCCCAAATGAGAAAAGTGTTTAGTAACTCTTGCAATTAACCCGAAAGAAATATATAGAACGCTTACGAAGACTTTGAAACGGAAGTCTATTCAGCAGAAGGTTAATAATTTGTACCATGACCAAAACCATATAATCTGAATCAACCCTTACGACATCTAAACATGGGAGTATATGTTATGATTACCAGGATGCTACAAAGTTGGGAAGAACAAACAAGAACATCACACATGGTGGCATTACAGATCGGTCCATTTGCTTCAACAAATCATTCGTGCCATGAACAACAGCTACCTTGCTTCTCAAAAATCAATGCCCATGGTTAGAATGTAGATCCATTAGTGGGTGTATAAACCAACTTGTGACTTTGACCACAAGAACTGTATTGTCAAGACTCGTGCAGGTATGCTGTCAAGCAAATGAATGCACTCAAATAGTCAAATGTAAAAGGAACATGAGACAGTTAGAGGTTGGATAGCCTTCTGAATTTGGTAAGGCCAAGCAACATTTTCAGACATTCGAATTTGCTCTGGCCTGGGCTGGCATTCAGCCTGTCCACGGAATTTTTGTTAAAAACTTTAAATGCTATGGTGGTTTCAATTAATAAAAACGGAACCAGGGTGGTTGCCCTGTTTTTCTAATAATAAATAGCATCGAATAGGCTTCCAATTTCTGTCCAGAACTCCAGATGGAAAATCAGAACAACAGTTGACAAAGGCCATTCTTAAGGGGGATAAATATATTCTTGAGCAAAGAGAATGGCTCTCAAATGGCGTGTACTTTAAAGCTGTGAGTTTAGTACTCGCCTTGCACAATTATGGACAACTTTTATAGTTCACAAACTGAACTACAAAAGGGAAAAAAAAAGGTATCTAAAGCCAGTCTCATACATGGTTTGTTACGGAGCTGTTAGTGATGCTATACTGGTATGTTCGGAACAAGCCTGGAGCAACAAATGATATGGCAAAATATCGCCTAATCACTGGAAAGTAACCTCTCTTTTTACAAACAATATATAACTAACTAAACGCATGGATCTGCTGGGTCTGGCACGTGGGAACCAAACAGACAATTCTTTTCATATAGGGTAAAAGTTAATTATCTAAAGATATACTGATAGCTAGGAAACAAAAAGGCAACTCTTTTTTCTACCAGGTTGGACAGGATTAAGAAGAACAACGCCCTGTAGAAGTGATTTATCGGCCATTACCATCAAAAAATCACATCAACTAAGTAAAACTAAACCAAAGCGTAATCCCTCAAATCAATTCACAAGCCAAAGAGGTATAGGACCTGCTTTGGCTCCTAGGAAACACTTGGGTTGTACTAAACCGAAGTGATTTATGGACGTAACCAAGAACTCCTAAGTGACAGACACTGTGTTGGACCCATACGTGAGCCGTGGAACAGACAAGAACCGATGGTCCTGGCCAGATCTGCGAGTTCATGTACTCTAACCGCTATCAGACCAGCACGGAATCAAGAATCTATGGATCAACAGGGAGTCCTGAGGGTTCTGGTGTCCATGAATCATCACCCAGGCAAATATCTTGGTAAACAGACGATGGCCTGTTGCCAGCTAACAACGATTGCGCCCCCGGGGAAAAAGACTGAATCTTGGCACAAGAATCGACCTGGTGGCATCCGCGAGAAGAACCGCTAGGCGAGCTGAGATCTAACCAACCGATCAGAAGGGGGAAGATGTTACCTTGCCGGCGATGATGAGCCAGCAGTCGTCCTTGGTGTTGTGCTTGGCGACTTCCTGGAGGGTGAGCATCCCCTTGGACATCTTCCTCCTCCTGCTAAGATAAACATAGTGAGAATTAACAAAAAAACAAATCAGTACTAATAAGAACCGAAGGGAAATTAGATACAACCGGAGGGCAACTGGAGCAGGCTCACCACGAGCGCCCCTCGGAGGCACTCCATCCACTCGGCATCCACCATCTCCCACAACCTATCCTGCTCAAAACCGAACCCAAAACAAGAACACCAAGAGAACGTCAGCAAGATCGACGCACACGCATCACCAGCAGCGAAGTGGAGGGATCGACGTAATGGGAAGCACACCAAAGCTACTCGGACTCCAAGAGGGAGTGCGAGTGGAGTGTGCGAGGGGAGATGGGAAGGGGGAGGGGACCTTGAAGAAGCCGACGATGTGGGCCTCGAGGAGCGAGTGGTGGCGGCCGAGGAAGGAGGCGACGGCGTCCATCCACTCGCCGGTCTCTACGTAGGAGTCGTCGAAGCCGTAGGCGGAGGCGCGGACGATCGGGTAGGCGGCACGGCGGATGCCGCAGGGTGGGTAGCGGCAGTGCGAGACGGCCGCGGCAGCGGCGGCGGGAGACTCGACGGCGGGGAGCATGAGGCCCGGGGGGCCGAGGTCGAGCGCCTTCTACGCCCAGATAGGGCAGGCCTCCGGGAGGCGGAGCACGGCGGGGGTGCGGGCGGCGCCGAGGGCGCGGAGGCAGGCGAGGGCCTCCGGGATGCCACCAGCTCCGCTCCCAGCTCCGCTCGTAGTAGCCCCGAAGCGCCGCGTCCCGCTCGAACAACCCCATGAAGAACCCCGCCACACCCTCCTCCCCCTCATCATCGCCCTTCGATTCAGACCCCTCGTCGTCGCCTGAGGTGTGTGCGGAGAAGCACTCCTCTGCGGCGCGGAGGGCGGCGCGCTGCGCGAGCGAGCCTGAGGAAGGCTGCTGCACTGGCGGCGCAGGAGAGGAGGAGACGGAGGCGTCGGGCCAGGGAGTGGGGGTGGGAGAGGCGGTGGGGAGGCGGAGCGGCGGACCTGCGGGGACCTGCGAGGGGGGGTGGCGACGGAGGCGTGCGGCTGACGGCTCGGGCAGGGGAAAGGGGCACGGCGGAGCTGCGGGGGAACCTGCGGTAAGCGACGGGGCAGAGGCGGCGGGCCGCGGGGAGAGAAGGGAGGAGGAGGAGGACGAGGCGGCTGGGCGGGGCAGCGCGCGATGTGAGGAATTCGGTAGCATGCGGAGAAGCCGGGGGCGAAACACCGAAAAAGTCGGGGGCGAAACACCAGAGTAACCTGATCCGTTCGATGGGATTAATCCGACGGCAGAGAAATGTCTGTGTACAGTAAACGGGGTGACAGTAGAGAAAAAAAACTCGTCCTTTTAATAGTAGTGGAGATGGAGAGGAGATACAGTACAGATAAGTGATGCTTCCGTTCCTCAGTTTATACTGAAGTTTGAATACCTTGCATATCTTAGAATCTCCCATCTCAGGTGCAGAGAACTACCAGAAGCAATCGCAGGTTGTTGGAACTTGCACGCCCTTTATATTATAAATAAGGTGCTATGAAATTGCCACGTTACCCGAATCTATTGGAAAGCCCAAAAAATTGACAACTTTGGAGTTGTCATGTGCACAGCTTGAGAGTTTGCGAGTTTGCCTCAGTCGATTGGTGATTGTCATGATCTTGAAAGCTTGCACCTATCTAAAAATGAAAAGTTAGGGGGTTCTTAATATTGTTTTTTTTTGAGAAAATATCTGCATATCATTAAGATAAGGAAAACACAACAGTAGCGGGACAGCTGCCCCCCACACTTTCGAGAAAACCCCTAAAGAAACGGAAAATACAATTAAGCCCTTGGCACGAAAACGAGCAGGCACACCGGCGCCAGGTTCCGTTCCGCCGCCGCGTCACCGGGGACGCCAAAGGGGAAGGAAGATGGAGGCACCAGCCGCAGCCAGACCTGCACAGCAAGATAGAGGATTGAACCTCGTTAAGGCACCGCAAGAATCGTCCGTCGCAGGTGACGGAACCATGCCTCCGAAGAAGCCGAAGAAGCCACATCGGCGGGGGAATACACCCTGATCTGCGCAGGTCCTCAAGCCGACGACGCGGACCAAGATCCGTGCCCTAGCTCGCATCATCTCGGGGAGGAAAAGCAACACGACCACGCCTGGCGATAGATCTGCAGAACGAAAACGAAAACAACACTAGCAACAGATACCAGAACTCCCACGAGCTCCTCAACGAAACCCAGAAGGGAAACGATGAGACGAGGCTTGGAGCTGGGGAGAGCAAAAATCCTACCGCTGCCGCAACCCTCGACGAACGGACAGCGGACCGGAGACAGAAACCTGAGACCCGACGGGCCCTATTTACATGCCAGGCAGAGGCCGAGTTTCATCTCACCTCACGGTGCCCGGAGGCGACCGGAGGCAAGGGGAAACGACGGCCTCGCCGGCAGAGAAGACCTAGATCTGGAACTGCGGGTTTTCGCCTCTCTATACTGTAGCGAGGGGATAAGGGCCTGTTTGGTTTAGCTTCAGCTGGGGCTTTTCCCTTCCAACAGCTGAAGCTAAACCAAACGACCAGCTTCTGGTCAGCTGTTGCAAACAGCAGCTTCAGCGTTGAAGTGGAGATTTGGGCCATTGCGGGAAGCCGGCCGGGAGCAGCTTCCCGCAGTGGTCGAAGGAATTTTCCACGCGCTACCCCTCCCGCGGCCCTCCTCCTCCCGTCCATCCCCTCCCCTGCCGCCTCCCTTTGCCTCCCGCCGGCCAGCACCCGCCGCTCCACCCGCCGGCCAGCACCCGCCGCTCCACCCGCCGCTCCACCCGCCGGCCACCACCCGCTGCTCCACCCGCCGGCCACCACCCGCCGCTCCGCCCGCCTCCACCGCCCCTCCAGCCGCACTCCTCCACCGCCGTCCCCGTCCAAATCCCCGCCGTCCCCGTTCGGATCCCCGCCGACCCCGCCGTTCCCCGCTCTCTCCCTGTGATTTCCGAGCACCCGCACGAGCCTCCCCACCTCCTCCTCACCCTCCTGAGCCCCTATCTCCGGCGAGCCCTCCCCGCCACCCATCTCCGGCGAGCTCCACCCGAGCCGCCACCGCTCCGTTGCTAGCCCTAATCCCAACGGAACCCCCTTTCTTTTTCTTCAAAAATGGGTTCCTCACTCCCTGTGCATGCTCCCCGGCCTCCCAATTTTTACCGGCGAGCCCCACCGGCGAGCAATTGCTCCCCGCCGCCGGCGGCCCCGCCCTCCTCTGTTTTTTTATTTTTAGTAGAGATCCAAACGCCAGAGCCGCCGGCGTTTGTAGTAGAGATCCAATCGCCAGAGCCACCGGCGTTTGCATAGAGAGCCAAACGCCAGAGCCTCCGGCGTTTGCATAGAGAGCCAAACGCCACAGTCACTGGCGTTTGGCTGTTTTGGGAAAACAGTTCTGTTCTGAATTTTGTTCTGATTTTTCTGATTTTTTTAATTCTTCTGATTTTTATGATTTTTTCCTAATTTTTCTGATTTTTATGATTTTTTCATGATTTTTTTTATTTTTCCTGATTTTTTTAAAAATTTTCTGATTTTTTCGAATTTTAAATGATTTTTTTATTTTTCCTGATTTTTCTGATTTTTTCCTAATTTTTCTGGATTTTTTGAATTTTTTGGAGAATTCTAAATTTTTTTTTCACAAAATTATATAATATACATTGTAGGGGCATTTCAGACATTTCCTTATCCAACAGCCAACAGCCACAACCAAACCAAACACGGACAGCCGAATCCTCACGTGCCAACAGCCACAGCCGCCTATTCCATACAGCCAGCCAACAGCCGCTTTTCCAACAGCCACAGCCCAACCAAACACGCCCTAAGGGGCGAGTCAGGTGGGGCGGTTCTTAATATTGTTGACTGTGAGTCTTTGCGTCAACTGCCATCGGAATCATTGGGGATTCTACGGAACGTAAGGCCATCTCCAACCCACTTCCCAAATTTCACTTCCCAAATCCCCATTTGGGAAGTCACTCCCAAAAGATCCCTTCCCTAAATTTCTTTCTCCTCCAACCCACTTCCCTAATCTCACTCCCTATATTCCACTCTCCTATATTTAATCAATATCCTATAACTACCATATCATTTGTAAAAAGTATATGTACAACGGATTTATTTGTAACGGCTATATTTGTAACGGGTAAAATTTTAACGGGTATATTTCTAACGGCTATATTCGTAACAGTTATATTACATGATTAAGTGCTAGAAAGAAACAAAAGGAGGAATTTAGGAAAAGATGATACTTTGGTCTGCTAGTTGAAAATTAAGTTCCAATCTCCATATTGGAGCATAAAAACATGTCTGATGGACATCTGCAAGTGGCCACTTGTAAAAACAGAACAGCTAAGATGGCATGAGCAGCTAAATAAACGCATAGTTTAAACAAAGATATATCGCCTCATAACGAGTATGACTGGTGAGATCTAAAAGAATGGAAGAAATAATACATCAATGGGTGGAAATAATACATTGCCAGTTTGATGGAAGACTTACAACGGCAGAGCATGAAACCAAGATCAACTGATCTGTGGCAACAAAATCTCACAGGCTGAGAGAGCATCACACAGATCAATATGGCAAAATGATCGTGAAACAACAACCATAGATAACCTACATATTTCTATAAACAACTGAGGTCCTCTGGATACACAGCATTCATGCAATCTAGCACATAACCAGCTCATTGAGCTATTACCAGTGTTCAAATCGTATTTGTTCTCCTCAAGAAAATGAATTTATAATCCAAAACTTGTGTAAAGGCCATTACAGAACAATATCGTATATACACCACATCAGTATCTTTTTAAGACATTGGTTAATTGCAATACATTTCTACTCCAATATCGTATATACACCACATCAGTGTCAGAATTTGTTCGAACAAACCGCTACTACTTCGTACACACGCAGGAGCATCCATTCACAGAAGAAACGCTGCATGACGGGGAGGAATGGGGAGGATGAAAGAATGACCTTCAAAAGGAGCTGCTCTGGCCTTGGTTTGCCGCAGTAGACGGTGGGGCGGAGCTTGGGCGGCATTTCTTCTTCCTCATTTCTTTTCTTCTCACGCCGTTGCTTCCAAAGCCGCATGCCTCACCTCTTCTTCCCTAATTCGAGCTCACCGAGTCCTCATCCGAGCATCTCCTCTGGAGCTCCCCTTCACCAAGCGCTGTATTACCGAGCTCCTCACCGCACAGCTCCAGATCAGAGCCCACGCCGCCACCTCCATCTCCGGAGCGCCGCGCCGTCGAGCCCGCCATCCGCAGGAGCTCCCCCCCTCTCAACCGACGGCGCTAATCCACGGGCTCCCTCGGCTTCTCCCGCTGCCGACGAGCCTGCAACCGCCGCCACCGTGAAGCTCCTCGCTGTCGCAGCTCCCCACCACCAGAGCCTTCTTCCCCAGGCCATCTTCCGCAGCTCCCCCACTCACCAGGTCGCCGCCGCCTCAGACGACGCCGCTGTCATCCTCAACGTCAAGCCACCGCGCCGCCCCGTCGCGTCTACCACTGGCCACCCACAGCTCCCACTCCGCCTCGGACGTCGCCGCCCCCGACGTCTTCATCCATTTGTGCATTCCGCCCCACCAGGACAAGCGCGGCGGGGACCGAATCGGCCGCCGTCCGGTGGAACGTGCACGGAAGCCTCCGCCAGAAGACGCCGCCCAACCCGAACGGAGATGGATTCCTTTGGGGCGGAAGGCTCCGAGCGCCGGCGGGAAGGAGGGGAAGGGACGCGCGTCGAGGGCGGTTGCGATTTGGGCAGTCGATTTCACTCCTCACCGATGGGGAGTGAAGAGGAGGCGATGGTCACTGCGACAGGGTTGGGGACTTCGAAGGTCAGTGGGTTGGAGCACCGTTTCGGAGGAGAATACCCTAATTTAGGGATACGGACTCAGTTGGTCAGTGGGTTGGAGATGGCCTAAGAATCTCAAAGACCTGCCCAGTTCATTTGCTTGCGACGAGTAATCTAGAACATCTAGACCGTTGAGATCCGTCGGTCTCCCTCGCCGACGGCGGATGTTTTGACGTCGGGTGGCCGTAGAGACCACGGATCTTCATGTCGGGCGTGTAGTGTAGAGCTTGGTGTCTGTTAGTAGTGAAGACGGCGTTGTGCAGAATAAAGGGTCCTCGGCTCCATCTCTGCACAGTGCGGTGCTGGCTCCATCTCTGCACGAGGAGCTCGTGGTGTTTTGCTTCGGTGGATCTGGATCCCCAGATTTGGCCAGCTTTGGCAGCGGTGGCCGGCCGGCGGCAGTGAAAGCACAAATAAAGCTCGAATTTTTCTGCCGCGAGAGCGCTACCTTCGCGTTGAGGGATCCAGTTTAGCGATGAGGAGTACGTGTTCCTGCTCCTCGCTTCATGGCGCTGCTTTGGGGCAACAGATCTGCAACTAGTCAACTACGAGGCGTCCCTCCGGTCGACGGTCTCTCAGAGATTTCTTTGACCCGCCTCTCGCGGCAGGCCTCCTCTGCGGTTCTTGTAGCCCTCTGTGGCGTTTGACGCTGCTGCAGGTTCTATTGCTGCATCTCCGACCCCAAAAGCTCGCTCTTGCACCGAGTGGTTGAAAGGCGACCAGAATTTCCGCACATGGAGCAGGAGAAATCTGCCGATCTGATCTGAGTTCGGGGTTCTAGGTATTTTACTTCAACCCAGCAGGTCTTCTCCATTTTTCGTTTATTGCACTTGCTACGTTCATCGATTTCTTCGCCGAACATCTAGATCTGGTCCCTCTACACCCTCTTAACTTCGTCTGTAAATAGGTTGAATTCTGCTCCACCTCTTCTCAGCGTGATCGAATGATATTTCTGGAGTTCCACCGCCTATAATCAACACAAGTTCCATATACAAGCTCCGGTATGCTACTCTTCCTAACTGTACTTGTTTGCATCCCCTAGTGATGTGATATTTTGAGAGCTTTTATTGTCAGATTATGCCCCGGTTGAGAATTTTAGATTGATAATTTTAGGATTTAACTGTCCACCTATAATCAACACAAGTTCCATCTACACCCAATTTCAGGAATTAATTGCACTTTTGATAACTTTATCCCCTAATGATTTGCTTATTTTTGCAATTTTAATTCACAGCGGTTCGGTGAAAGCGGCTTAAATTGAGCAGAATGGAGGCTGCTTTAGTATCCGGATTGTTGAGGCTTGCAGGAGGCAAGCTAGTTCCTCTGATAAGCAGCGGGTTCGCCTCCTTAATGGGTGTTGAGAAAGATCTCGGTGAGCTTCAATGCTTATTTGGAGATATTACCAGTAGGTTGTCAGCTGTTGGGGATAAAGTGACAGACAGTGATCCATCATTTTATTGGGTCAAAGACTTGAAAGATATTGCTTATGATTTTGATGACTTGCTATATCACCTGGAAGCTGAGAAACACAAGGTGGACGTCGATGGTGACAAGCATGTCATGGCTGTTTGCTTCTGTGCAAAACCAAAATCTGCTCTGTCGCGACTCGAGATGGCCCAGAGGATCAAGAAAATCAAGAAGAGATTTGCTAAGATTGTGAAGCAGAGAACTGATGTCAATGAAATAGCAAAGAGTTTAGCAATCGAGCATCCTATTCAGCACATAAACAAGACAATTGGGGAGATGTCAATATTGGTGAATATAGACGAGAAAAAAGTACTTGGTAGGGATAAGGTCAAGCATGAGATCGTATCTAAGCTAGTAGAGGCTGATACCCGAGAGAAGATCTCGATAATTTCTATTGTTGGGCTAGGTGGGTCCGGCAAAACTACTCTGGCCAACTACATCTGCCAGGACAAGAAGATAAAGGAGAATTTTGATGATACTTGGTGGGTCCATGTGTCTCAAGAATTTAACGTGGAGAAGCTTATCGGAAAGCTATTTGAATCTGTCTCTGGGGTAGCTGAGAAGTCGGAGCTTTATAACTTGCAGCACATGAGCAGAACTATTTCAAAAAAATTGAGTGGAAAGAAGTTTCTGCTTGTCTTGGATGACATTTGGAACGAGGATCAACATAAATGGGAGAAATTTGAACAACATTTCAACAGTGGCGCACCTGGAAGCAAGATTTTACTAACTACTCGTGATCGAAAAGTTGCGGAAGCGGTTAGATCTACAGACATAGTCAGTTTGGCATTCTTATCAGATGATGACAGCTGGAAGTTGTTCCAACAGAGTTCTGGATGGGCCGAGGAAGGTCTGGACTCTGAGTTCATTGAAGTTGGAAAAGAGATCGTGAAGAAATGTGCCGGGGTTCCACTAGCAATTACTTCTCTAGCGGGTGCCCTCAATGGGAAGAGAGAAATAAAAGAATGGTGGACCTTCAGAGATAGTAATTTACTGAATGGCTTGGATAAAAAAGACCCAGTGCTGGGGTGCTTGAGGTTGAGCTATTTTCATTTGTCAGATGATCTCAAGCAGTGCTTTGTGCTTTGCTCTATATTTCCAAAAGGCTACTCTATCGACAAAGACCACTTGATTTCGCAATGGATAGCGCATGGTTTTGTCAATCCGATGAATGAAGGTCGTCGACCAGAAGATATTGGAAGTGACTACTTTGATTCTCTTCTGAAAGTTTCTTTTCTTCAAGATCTAGTTGAAGACGATATGGGAACAATAAGTTGCAAGATGCACGATCTGGTTCATGATCTCACTCAGCAAATTTTACGGGACGAAATAGTTCTTATACCAAAGAAAACCCCTACTGATCAAAATCAGAGATGCAGATATTTATCTATAGCTTCATGCACTGAGAAGGTTGACAGAAAGCTATTTAACAAGGTCCGTGCTCTATATGTCACTGGAGGTATATTTGCAACCGATAAGCCAATTAAGAAGGGTCGTTGCATGCGCAGTGTTATTTTGGAGCATATAAAGTCTAGTTCATTTCATCTGCTTGTGTTGAAGTTTGAATATCTTGGATATCTTAGAATTTCTAGGGTCGATTGCACAGAGCTTCCATGTGCTATTTCAGATTGTTGGAACTTGCAGGCCCTTCATATTACAGGTTGCTATCAATTTGCAATGTTACCTGAGTCTATTGGAAAGCTCAAAAAATTAAGAACTCTGAAATTGTCAGGTGCCGGGAATCTAGAAAGTTTGCCTCAGTCCATTGGTGATTGCCACAGTCTTGAAAGCTTGCACCTGATTTATTGCCAGAGATTCGGAGAGATACCACACTCCATAGCTAAAAATGGGAAGTTACGTGTTCTTAATATTGTCCAGTGTAGGTCTTTTCATCAATTGCCATCCGAATCTTCTGCGATGCTACAGAACTTATGGACTATCAACTTTTCTAGATGTTCATTTGCCGTGCTACCTCAGTGCATCACCTCACTGAGTAATCTAGAACATCTAGACCTTGGGTACTGCGAGGAGCTAGTTGAGTTGCCTGAAGGTATAGTGAACTTAAAGAGGCTTAACACTTTGAACCTAAAAGGATGTTACCAACTGCGTGGCCTGCCGGCAGGGTTTGGACAGCTGACTCGTCTACGAAAGCTGGGCTTGTTTGTTATAGGAGACCGTAGCGAGCATGCAAGAATATCAGAGCTTGGAGATCTTGATATGATAAGTGGCGTATTGAAAATTGAGGGTGTCGGGTGTGTGACGGATCCGGATGATGCAGAAAAGGCTTTCCTGAAGAAAAAGAATAACGTACAAACAATGATCTTGGACTGGTTCTGGACCAGCAGTAGGACAGTGCTCAACGGTCTTGAACCACCATCTAGAATTAAGACTAGTGCTGAAGACGAGGTTGATATGGAAGTAGAACAAGAGCTGGCAGTGCTCAACGGTCTTGAACCACCATCTGGAATTAAGAACCTGGAAATTCATAACTATCAGGGTTTACATTTACCATGTTGGATGACCAAGGAAAGGCATAGCTCCAGTTTGGACAGAAAATTCAAGCAAACTGTTGATGTACCTTATTTCCACCACCTGACTAATATGGAACTAGCTTGTTTCCCCAGGGTGAAGCATTTGTCAGGGCTTGTAGGGTTACCTTCGCTGGAGACCCTCACTCTAAGAGAGTTTGACGCCCTTGAAAGCATCAGCTCAGGCCCCTTGCCGTCACTCACGAAGTTAAATATTTCTGAAATGCCTTATTTGTTGGAATTGTCAGCGACGACGAGAATAGATTTGGCCGACGAGGATGGAGTAATTGTATGTGGTAATCAGGAAGTACAATGTTTCCCTCGGCTGTCCACTATAGATATATGCAACTGCCCGAAATTGAATGCGAAGCTGTGGTTTCTGGCATCGCTGGAGAGCCTGAGTTTGAGAAGATGCAACGAGCAGATGCTATTCCCGGTTCAGCCTCACAGGGACGAATCAGAATCGCCCCCCTCCTGCAGCAACAGCGATGGAGTCTCCTCCTGTTTGATCCTCCTCAAGGAACTAGTGCTAGATGGGATGACGGGACCATATTGTTCACGCGATGAGCTTAGGCAATTACCCGAAAGCATGCGGAGCCTCACCTCTCTACAACGGCTGAAAATCTCAATGTGCTCTGGTCTTCGCGGGCTGCCGGAGTGGCTTGGGGAACTCGTCTCACTAAAAAGCTTGGAAATCTCCTATTGTGTCAATCTGAGGCAGTTTCCTGAGGGGATTCAGCACCTCACCTCCCTGAAAAATCTACGCATAAAGGAGTGCCGTGCCCTTCACCAGCTGCCAGAGTGCCTTCGGGAACTCCGCTCACTACAAAGCTTGAAAATCTCCGAATGCGAAAATTTGAGGCAGCTTCCTGAGCTGGGGGGACTCCGCTCACTACAAAGCTTGGAAATATCCAGGTGCGAAAATTTGAGGCAGTTTCCTGAGCTGGGGGGACTCCGCTCACTACAAAGCTTGGAAATCTCCGAATGCGAAAATCTGAGGCAGTTTCCTGAGCTGGGGGGACTCCGCTCTCTACGGCGCCTCGACATCACAGAGCTACCCGCCCTGAGCTGCCTTCCTGAGTCCATGCGGGGCCTCATCTCCCTGGAACATCTTGAGATACGCTCATGCCACGCCCTTCACCAGCTGCCTGACCAAATCGGGGAGCTCCGCTCTCTCCAAAGGCTCAAAATGTCGGATTTGCCTGCTCTGACTTGCCTTCCCGAGTCCATGGAGCGCCTCACCTCGCTCCGTGACCTCTCCATCCTTTCCTGCAATGCTCTCACCGTGCTGCCAGAGTCAATCGGACAACTCTCTGCACTTCGATGGCTTTTGATCAATGGTTGCCATGGTCTCCCATCCTTGCCACGCTCCATACAATGCCTTACTTCTCTACAGGAATTATGTATTGTTGGCAACCGTGATCTGGCCAGGCGTTACAAGCAAGGAGAGGGAGAGGATTGGCACCTCATTTCCCATATTCCTAAGGTGTATATTCCTAAGGTGCATATATGGTAGTTTAGGGAATTTTGGACCGACGCTTCATCTCCCGACACAGACAACCATGGCAAGGTAACATGTTTTATTTTCTACCTCTGCGACACCCTTCACTCTTCTCTTTTGAATCTGTAATTGCTAATTCATCTTCTTTTGTAATTGTTCCAGGTCCAAGCTTCATCAATTTTTTAGTGGAGCTCAGCAGGCGTTTGTATGAAGCGGATTACTTTGGCCCCAATTAACCACTCTGTGAATTGATTCTTGACATGTATACATAACTAGAGGGATGAGCTAGCTTCTCCTTAATATGCTTTAGTTACCCAACAAATACTCACGTTTGATGGTCATAATTCATATGAGTACATACAATGAGGATCTCAAGCCAGAATACGTTGTTCTACCCCTAATGTGACGTTTCAGTTATCTGGTATTATTTCAAGTTCAAACAACACTTTGCAAAATTGCTTGGCAACTGGGCAGGTACTGAGGCCTCATTTCTAGTATCCGTAATGTTTTCTTGTACCTTGCAAGTAAGTGAGCATAGCTTTCGTTTGTGTTTGCCACATACTTATCTTGTCCCTTTTTATTAGTTCTTACTTGGTTATAGGAAACATAATCTATTGTCATGTTTCCAGCTTATAGGAAGTTTAGTCATCCTAATTTCAAACAGATGTCTCCATCTTCCTGGCCTGTTTGCATTAGTGTAAGCCCAGTTGCCCTTTTCAAAATTGGCCACTACATTTTCTCTATTGTAAATTTCAATCCAGTGATAGGGTACATTGGAGATGTGAATGTTAAAGGCATCGTGGCCTCTTGAATAGTTTGTGCTACTTCTATGATAGGTCTATGATCGCTTCCCTCAACTACCTAGGCAGCGGGCTGCATCATTAGGTTCGGCTTGTTCCATTGGTAGTAGACTAGTAGTTCAGAAGGTGCATAGACAGTAGAAAATACATCTACTTACTATCGTTTGAATAGTGATTAGCAACACAATGCATTAATTTTGTCATTGCTTACTATCCATCACCTGATGCCTTGTGTTACATTCTGCTGTTGTAGGTTTACCTGTGTCCTGAGCTGTCATTGTAATTTTCATACTTGATTGTAGAAGTAAATTCCTAGTGTAGTTTTGCTTGATCATTCATGAAATATTCTCAATGTGATCAAGTGTGCAAAATTGCAGCAATTATCCAGCTGTCGTGCTATGTTCTCTTTGTCTCGTGTCATCCGTTCATTGCTTATCTCTGTTTTGCTTTATCCAGATTTTGCAGTGCTTGGTTGTTTCTTTTCTATCGATGTAAATAGTTGAATATATTGTGCGCTTGGAGTGAATGCATTTCGGAGTCTGTGATGATGGATTTGCAGTGGATATGTAGCACTAGGTAGAGATTTGCAGTTACGCTCTGTTCGTAGCAAATCTATTCAGTGTTGGGCTGTTGGCTACAGCGATCAGGCAATGTGCTACGCGGTGATGCTTTCTTGCTGGGTACAGGCTGCGGTGTAGTTTTATGCTGTTTTGCTTGCTTCAATCTTGCCATGTACCGCCTGCTCGGTTCTGTGGTTTCGTTGACAAGCCCAAAAGGCTCCGACTCTTCGTTGGTCATTCTTGCCGTTTTGAGATGTTCTCCATCTATTTTATTCAAAAGCACTCGGATGTTGCCGTCGTCACTAGAAATGCAGTATAAATGGTATAATTTAAAAGCTTAATTACACCTCTAGTGAATATGTGCACGGGATGCTTAGAAAATAAGTGTGCGGAAGTGCACTGGCTTGTTATAAAATTGCAGTAGACTGATAGCACAGAACGCATTACACGTTCCTGGCGAGCTCCGTCTCCCGCTACCCTCAATTCTACCCTTGCGAGGTGAGATGTAAATAGTGGAAACGATGTGCAGTTGGCATGAGTGGATGTCATTGTATTTGTGATGCATATTACATAGAGCGGCTTATACATACAGTACGTAGGTAGCTGCGTTTGTAGCAATATACCCGACGTATTTGCAATAACATAGTGCGTGCTTCTCTCTCCCCGTATCTGTTTAGTTTAATGCTCTTGC
The DNA here is from genome assembly GCA_019208055.1 of Stipa capillata. Taxonomy (NCBI): domain Eukaryota; kingdom Viridiplantae; phylum Streptophyta; class Magnoliopsida; order Poales; family Poaceae; genus Stipa; species Stipa capillata. The sequence continues at coordinate 63,354 of JAGXJF010000356.1, forward strand.
AAACCAAACCAAATATCGGAACTGTGAATGAAGATTGGCCGCTATTGTTTGCTACCAATAGACAATAGTTGGTCGTGCTCATAAATGTTTGAATTTTTTAATATAGAAAGCTGCTAGGGTTTATTGCAAAATAGCGCGCCACGTTATTTTTGAAGGCGTGGCTACTCTTCTGGCCGTTCAATCATTCAATCAGATTATGGAAACCGTCGGATCTGCTTAATATAAATATCATGTAGATCCTTCCAAAATCTTCAATCAGCGTTTCCACAATCAGGTCCTCCCCTGAGCTCAGCTCAGCTCACTCACCCTTCCGCACGACGGCGCCCTCCGCCTTCCCCGCGGCGCCTCCACCACTTCCCCCTCACACGCGCCTCTCTTCCTCCGTGCTCCGCCACAACGCAATGCCCACGCCACTCCTGCTCCACTCCTACCCCGTCTAGGCCTGTTGCTTCGCGTTATGCCATTCGGAGCTACCTCCCCCACTCTTCCGCGCCACATCCACCTCCTAAGCTTTGCTTGCGGAGTTCAATTTCGGGGTCAGCACAGTTAAGTCACGTGCTTCGCGCTGCCCATCGCGCTCGCTGAGCTGCTCCTCCACCTGCACTACACTACTAAGGTCAACGGCTACTGAGCTCAAGCGTGTGTTGCTCGCAACCCGATCGATGAGTGCGAGCAGCGGCGACTGCGGCATGCTGGCAAGGCGACGGTGTAGCAGGAAGGCAAGGGCCATGTCTCCGTGGCGATCCGAGACCCAGTGCGATCATGTGCGTCAGGGAACAACAGTCCACCCGACCACCCCCAATCCCTTCATCTCTGTCTTCAAGCTCTCCCGATGGTTCTGCTGAGGACGCATGGCAGCTGTTCAAAGAAATGTTGCAGAACAATTCCGTACTCTACAGTCCTCTTCCTCCCTCTCAGCTGCACTCAAGGACTCTATTGAGAACACACGGCTACTGTTCGGCTGAATGTTAAGCTTCTGGGCCACTTCACTAGAAGGGGAAACAGAGGATTTTGATATACTAGTGTCGCCGAGTGAAGCTTGAACTTCTTCTTCTAACGCCAGGCAGCGCCGTGGAACCCCTCCCACTCCCGCATACGTAGGTGGTGAAGCCGGCGGCGGCTGGAACCGAAGGTATGCCACGGCTGACCTTCACAACGCTGTACATTCAAAGTCCTCGGTCTACTGCTCGATGCTACTGGTTGTGCAACAAGTCCAATTTCTGTATTCTTTATGCCTGTTTATGTCCGTAAGTATTAAAGTTCAGAGTTTAACTAGCTAGACCAGTTGATTGATTGCCGTGGACCTTCACATAGTTCTATTTGTTAACAAATATGATCAACTCCTAATTTATTTGTTTTAGTCACATTTGGATGAATTGCAGAATATAATATACTATAGGTCCTGATACAAGTTGGTTTCAACTGGCAATTGGTTGTGTTGGTGTTATGCTGTTTTCCCTTCCTATTTTTTTGTAGGATATTCCTACCTGATGCCTGACGGGTAATTCAGTAGCTTTTGATCAATATTTACATGACAAAAAGGTTAATTATCATGTTCTATGTACAAACATCTTTCGCACATCTCTCAAGAAATTGGAAATTGCAGCATTTACTCTTTAAGTTTTTGCATATCTGAATGTAGATAGTTAGATAAGTTAGATATTTACACAGCACATCTAAGGTTTTGTGATCTACAACATATTGATCTCCTGATCAGTAACATTAGTAGCACTTAAAGGAGCATGTATAGATTTTCCAATATGGAGCCATTAAATGAAGTATATCTTAAAAACAGTTACCTGAACCTAGAGGTGCATTTCATTGCTTTCTTTACCTGTCGTTTGTTCTCCCTAAATAAGAAACTATATCTTCATTTTAGGATTTAGTGTACGTCAATGTATTTTTGTTCGACATTTAGTTTCAGAATTTTGACCTACTTGATTACGTAGGAGATGACTTCGAGGAATATAAGGAAGTACTAGAGGAGAAGAGGAAAGTTCTGCTTGTAGTGAAGGCTAAAGAGAGAGTTGATGTAGATACGCAGGTGGAATGTTCCTGGGGATTCCTCCTTTTGTACATTGAAAAATAGAAATATAGTATTGCATGAATATGCAATTCATGGACACAAAAGACTTTTATAGAACTGCTGTCTAGGTAAATGCAATGGTTTTAGTGCTGAGAGGGTCTGATGAGTGGATTCGTTAGCCATTTTGTGGCAATTGTATGTTCCACATGGCCTTCTCAAATGAGCATTGCAACTTACTTACGCCATTGAATACTATATTAGATCTTTAAGTTGTATTTTTTCTTTTTGAGAATCGATCTTTAAGTTCTATTGATTTCAAGAAATTTCTCACAAGAGAATTGTGTCCCCACTTTGAGGTACAATAATAATCTTGCATTTTCGTCTGAAATAGCTTTGTGATTATATTGATCATCCTACCAGCTTTTATAAAGGTAGCTATATTTATAATTTATATATGTATATATATAAAGGATTGTCTGTTCCTAAATTGTCTAAAATTTGTTGAAGCTCAGTCACTTTTCTAAGTTTTTAGATCAGCTGGTGGATTACAATCAGCTGTCGACTCCCATGCTACTGCTCTTCTTCTAAGCTTTTTCTAGTCCAAGAGTTCGAACCCCTTGCATGGCTGCAGTCCTCCCCTTATATACTGGGGGGCACCACAATAGCCGAAGGGCAATTATCCACATGTTGTGCTATGGTTCTCTTTTTCTCGTGTCATCCGTTCATTGTTTTTTCTCTGCTTGCGTGGTACTGTATCTCCCCCCATTTTATCTGATGCCGCAAGGATTTTGCAGTGCCTCGTTGTTTATTTTCTATCAATGTAGATAGTGGAAAATATTGTGCGCTTGGAGTGATGCGTTTTCGGAGTGTGATGATGGCAGTGGATATGTAGCACTAGGTAGAGATTTGCTACGAACTTGCAGTTACACCATGTTCGTAGCAAATCTATTCAGTGTTGGGCTGTTGGCTCCAGCGATGAGGCAATGCTACGCGGTGATGCTTTCTTGCTGGGTACAGACTGCCGTGTAGTTTTATGCTATTTTGCTTGCTTCAGTCTTGCCATCTACCGCGTGCTCGGTTGTACATGTGGTTTCGTTGACAAGCCCGAAAGGCTCCAACTCATCGTTGGTCATTCTTGCCGTTTTGAGATGTTTTCCGTCTATTTTGTTCAAAAGCACTTGGATGTTGCTGTCGTCGCAAGAAATGCAGTACTCGGAATACATCTCTCGTGAATATGTGCACTGGATGCTTAGAAAATAAGTGTGCGGAAGTGCACTGGCTTGTTATAAAATCTGCAGTAGACTGATAGCACAAAACGCATTACACATTCTTGGCGAGCTGTGTGGTTGGCATGAGCCCGATGCCGTAATGATGGTTATTGAGTGGATGTCATTGCATTTGTGATGCATATTGGGTTCGATATTATATGTTACATAGAGCGGCTGATATGTACAGTACGTAGCTGCGTTTGTAGCAATATACCCGATGTATTTGCAATTAACATCATGCGTGCTTCCCTTCCCCCGTATCTGTTTGGTTTAAAGCTCTTGCAAACCAAACCAAATATCGGAACTGTGAATGAAGATTGACCGCTATCGTTTGCCACCAATAGTTGGTCGTGCCCATAAAAGATTGGTAACGCCGACGGAATCTAATATAATACACGGGCAATTCAATGGATAGGAAATCGTTAACCAATCGTCAAAATTTAGCTTTCGTGACGTTCTAGACAACATTCGTTTTGCCAATTTTTGGCCTTACAGATCTCGTTATGTTAAAAGCTTGGTCGTGTGTGCTCTGCGCCTCTGCCATTGAGATCTATTGGTATCCCTCGTCTCCTGCGGATGTTTCGGCGTTGGGTGGTGGTGGAGACCACTGATCTTTTGTATCAAACGTGTAGATGAGTTCTTTTTTTTTGATAGGACGTGTAGATGAGTTTTAGTAGTGTAGAGCTTGGTGTCTATCACTCATTATCATGGTGGTGAAGACGACATTGTGCAGAATAAAGGTTATCAGTTATCGGCTCCATCGATGCATAGTGTCAGCATTGTTGAGGAGCTTGTGGTGTTTTTCCTCGGTGAATCAGGATCCCCAGTTTTGATAGGCAGTTGGTTAGGAGGTTGTTGCCGTCTAGTGTTTTGGCCAGCTTGGCAATTGTGGCGGTAGTGAAAGTACAAATAAAGCTTGGCTTGCTTTACCGTGTGAGCGCTATCCTTGCGTTGAGGGATCCAGTTTACCGATGAGGAGCACGAGTTCCTGCTCAGGTGTCCGTTTGGCGGATAGTCTTTCAAAGATTTCTTTGACCCGTCTCTCGTGGTAGGCTTTTTTTGTGGTTCTTGTAGCGTATGTCGCTGTTGCAGGCTCGTGGTCTTTCTTCATCCGCGTTGGTCCATGAACGAGGACGTCAAGGCCCATGGCTGGGCAGATCGTATTTTTGTTTTTTGGCCGGTCTTTTTCTTCTAACCGTGTCTATTGAATCAAGAGCAAATATCCCGTAAAAATGATATTTTGAACGTGTGGCCTCAGAAGGTTTCTTCCAAGTTCCAACTCCCCAATAATTTCCGGTCTCTTTCCTTTCTCAATACGGGATATTTATCGAATTTGATAGGAAGAAAGGAGGAGGAACCACCAAACCAGATCACACAATTCCCCACATCCGGGCAGCGCTTCTGTTCTCCGACCCCAAAAGCTCGCTCTTGCACCGATTGGTTGAAAGGCGACGAGGATTTCTGCACATGGAGCAGGAGAAAGCTGCCAATCTGATCTGAGTTCCATATACAAGCTCCGGTATGCTACTCTTCCTAACTGTACTTGTTTGCATCCCCTAGTGATGTGATATTTTGAGAGCTTTTATTGTCAGATTATGCCCCGTCTGAGAATTTTAGATTGATAATTTTAGGATTTAACTATCCACCTATAATCAACACAATTCCATTTACACCCAATTTCAGGAATTACGGGATGTTTGGTTGGGCTTTTTAGCAGCTTTTCATTGGAAAAAACTATAACTCAACTAAATGACCAGCTTTTCAGCAGTTTTTGTCAACAGTAGCTGTGGGCTTTGCAGTACAAATTCAGTTATCTGAAAAAACTACATTTTTGCCAGCTTTTTACGATGTGTTTAAGTTTCAGTGCTCATTTTCTAAAATGTTATAGATGGTTAATGTTCACTTTTCTACAGCTACAACAACTTTTCCAGACAGCCAGCCAATAATAGCTTTATCAGCAGTAACAGTCTAACCAAATAGGCCCTTAATTGCACTTTTGCTAAATTTATCTCCTAATTATTTGCTCATTTTTGCAATTTTAATTCACAGCGGTTCGGCCACAGCGGCTTTAATTGAGCAGAATGGAGGCTGCTTTAGTATCCGGATTGTTGAAGCTTGCAGGAGACAAGCTAGTTCCTCTGATAAGCAGCGGGTTCGCCTCCTTAATGGGTGTTAAGAAAGATCTCTGTGAGCTTCAACGCTTATTTGGAGAGATTACCAGTAGGTTGTCAGCTGTTGGGGATAAAGTGACAGACAGTGATCCATCATTTTATTGGGTCAAAGACTTGAAAGATGTTGCTTATGATTTTGATGACTTGCTATATCACCTGGAAGCTGAGAAACACAAGGCGGACGTCGATGGTGACAAGCATGTCATGGCTGTTAGCTTCCTTGCAAAACCAAAATCTGCTCTGTCGCGACTCGAGATGGCCCAGAGGATCAAGAAAATCAAGAAGAGATTTGCTAAGATTGTCAAGCAGAGAACTGATGTCAATGCAATAGCAAAGAGTTTAGCAGTCGAGCATCCTATTCAGCACATAAACAAGACAATTGGGGAGATGTCAATATTGGTGAATATAGACGAGAAAAAAGTACTTGGTAGGGATAAGGTCAAGCATGAGATCGTATCTAAGCTAGTAGAGGCTGATACCCCAGAGATCTCGATAGTCTCTATCGTTGGGCTAGGTGGGTCCGGCAAAACTACTCTGGCCAAATACATCTGCCAGGATAACAAGATAAAGGAGCATTTTTTTAAAGATACTTGGTGGGTCCATGTATCTCAAGAATTTAATGTGGTGAAGCTTATCGGAAAGCTATTTGAATCTGTCTCTGGTGAGAAGTCGGAGCTTTTTAACTTGCAGCACATGAGCAGAACTATTTCAGAAAAATTGAGCGGAAGGAAGTTTCTGCTTGTCTTGGATGACATTTGGAATGAGGATCAACATGACTGGGAGCAATTTGAACAACATTTCAACAGTGGCGCACCTGGAAGCAAGATTTTACTAACTACTCGTGATCGAAAAGTTGCGGAAACGGTTAAATCTACAGACATAGTCAGTTTGGCATTCTTATCAGATGATGACAGCTGGAAGTTGTTCCAACAGAGTTCTGGATGGGCCGAGGAAGGTTTGGACTCTGAGTTCATTGAAGTTGGAAAAGAGATCGTGAAGAAATGTGCCGGGGTTCCACTAGCAATTAAATCTCTAGCGGGTGTCCTCCATGGGAAGAGAGAAATAAAAGAATGGTGGACCTTCAGAGATAGTAATTTACTGAATGACTTGGATATACAAGGCAGAGTGTTGGGATCCTTGACGTTGAGCTATTTTCATCTGTGTGATGATCTGAAGCAGTGCTTTCTGCTTTGCTCTCTATTTCCAAAAGGCTACTCTATCGACAAAGACCAGTTGATTTCACAATGGATAGCGCATGGTTTTGTCAATCCGATGAATGAACGTCGTCGATCAGAAGATATTGGAAGTGGCTACTTTGATTCTCTTCTGAAAGTTTCTTTTCTTCAAGATCTAGTTGAAGACAAGTTTACTGGAAGATTAAGATGCAAGATGCACGATCTGGTTCATGATCTCACTCAGCAAATTTTACAGGACGAAATAGTTCTTATACCAAAGAAAACCCCTACTGATCAAAATCAGAGATGCAGATATTTATCTATAGCTTCATGCACTGAGAAGGTTGAGAAGGTTGACAGAAAGTTATTTAACAAGGTCCGTGCTCTATATGTCACTGGAGGTATATTTGCAACCGATAAGCCAATTAAGAAGGGTCGTTGCGTGCGCAGTGTTATTTTGGAGCATATAAAGTCTAGTTCGCTTCATATGTTTGTGTTGAAGTTTGAATATCTTGGATATCTTAGAATGTCTCATGTTGATTGCACAGAGCTTCCATGTGCTATTTCAGATTGTTGGAACTTGCAGGCCATTCATATTATGGATTGCTATAAATTTGCAATGTTACCTGAATCTATTGGAAAGCTCAAAAAATTAAGAACTCTGGAATTGTCAGGTGCCGGGAATCTAGAAAGTTTGCCTCAGTCCATTGGTGATTGCCACAGTCTTCAAAGCTTGCACCTAATTTCATGTCGGAAATTCAGAGAGATACCACACTCCATAGCTAAAAATGAGAAGTTACAGGTTCTTAAGATTGTCCGCTGTGAGTCTTTGTGTCAACTGCCATCAGAATCTTTTGAGAAGCTACAGAACTTACGGACTATCAACTTTTCTGGATGTACGTGTCTCAAAGACCTGCCCAGTTCATTTGCTTGTGATGAGTTGCATACTTTGGAACTTAGTAAATTGATCAACCTTACCGTACTACCTCAGTGCATCACCTCACTGAGTAATCTAGAACATCTAGACCTTGGGTACTGCAAGGAGCTAGTTGAGTTGCCTGAAGGTATAGTGAACTTAAAGAGGCTTAACATTTTGAACCTAAAAGGATGTTACAAACTGCGTGGCCTGCCGACAGGGTTTGGACAGCTGACTCGTCTACGAGAGCTGGGCTTGTTTGTTATAGGAGACCGTAGCGAGCATGCAAGAATATCAGAGCTTGGAGATCTTGATATGATAAGTGGCGTATTGAAAATTGGGGGTGTCGGGTGTGTGACGGATCCGGATGATGCAGAAAAGGCTTTCCTGAAGAAAAAGAATAACATAGAAAAATTGATCTTGAACTGGTTTTGGTCGTTGGACAGGATTAGGACTAGTGCTGAAGACGGGGTTGATGTGGAAGTAGAACAAGAGCTGGCAGTACTCAACGGTCTTGAACCACCATCTGGAATTAAGAACCTGAAAATTCATAATTATCAGGGTTTACATTTACCATGTTGGATGACCGAGGAAAGGCATAGCTCCAGTTTGGACAGAAGATTCAAGCAAACTGTTGATGTACCTCGTTTCCCCCACCTGGCTAATATGGTACTAGCTGGTTTCCCCAGGTTGAAGCATTTGTCAGGGCTTGTAGGGTTACCTTCATTAGAGACCCTCATACTAAGTGGATTTGACGCCCTTGAAAGCATCAGCTCAGGCCCCTTGCCGTCACTCACGAACTTAAATATTTTCGGAATGCCTTACTTGTCAGAATTGTCAACGACGACAAGAATAGCTTTGGCCGACGAGGATGGAGTAATTGTATGTGGCAATCAGGAAGTACAATGTTTCCCTCGGCTGTCCACTCTACACATAGAGGACTGCCCGAATCTGAATATGACGCCGTGGTTTCTGGCATCGCTGGAGAGCCTGAGGTTGATAAGATGCAAGGAGCAGCTGCTATTCCCGGTTCAGCCTCACGGGGACGAATCAGAATCGCCCCCCTCCTGCAGCAACAGCGATGGAGTCTCCTCCTGTTTGAGCCTCCTCAAGGAACTAGTGCTAGTGGGGATGACGGGACGAGCTTGTTCACGCGATGAGCTTAGGCAATTACCCGAGAGCATGCGGAGCCTCACCTCTCTACAAAGTCTTCAGATCTCATGCTGCTCTGGTCTTCACCAGCTGCCAGAGTGGCTTGGGGAACTCGTCTCACTACAAAGCTTGAAAATCTCCAATTGTGAAAATCTGAGGCAGTTTCCTGAGGGGATTCAGCACCTCACCTCCCTGCAAAATCTATGCATACTGTGCTGCCGTGCCCTTCACCAACTGTCGGAAGGACTGGGGGGACTCCGCTCTCTACGGCGCCTCTACATCAAAGAGCTACCCACCCTGAGCTGCCTTCCTGAGTCCATGCGGGGCCTCATCTCCCTGGAACATCTTCGGATACGCTCATGCGACGCCCTTCACCGGCTGCCTGACCAAATCGGGGAGCTCCGCTCTCTCCAAAGACTCGAAATGGATGATTTGCCTGCTCTGACTTGCCTTCCCGAGTCCATGGAGCGCCTCACCTCGCTCCATGACCTCTTCATCCTTGACTGCAATGCTCTCACCGTGCTGCCAGAGTCAATCGGACAACTCTCTGCACTTCGATGGCTTTGATCAATGGTTGCCATGGCCTCACATCCTTGCCACGCTCCATACAATGCCTTACTTCTCTACAGGTATTAGATATTGTTGGCAACCCTGATCTGGCCAGGCGTTACAAGCAAGGAGAGGGAGAGGATTGGCACCTCATTTCCCATATTCCTGACGTGGACATAGACTAATTTTGGGAATTTTGGACCGACGCTTCATCTCCCGACACAGACAACCATGGCAAGGTAACATGTTTTATTTTCTACCTCTGCGACGCCCTTCACTCTTCTCTTTTGAATCTGTAATTGCTAATTCATCTTCTTTTGTAATTGTTCCAGGTCCAAGCTTCATCAATTTTTAGTGGAGCTCAGCAGGCGTTTGTATGAAGCGGATTACTTTGGCCCCAATTAACCACTCCGTGAATTGATTCTTGACATGTATACATAACTAGAGGGATGAGCTAGCTTCTCCTTAATATGCTTTAGTTACCCAACAAATACTCACGTTTGATGGTCATAATTCATATGAGTACATACAATGAGGATCTCAAGTCAGAATACGTTGTTCTACCCCTAATGTGACGTTTCAGTTATCTGGTATTATTTCGAGTTCAAACAACACTTTGCAAAATTGCTTAGCAACTGGGCAGGTACTGAGGCCTCATTTCTAGTATCTGAAATGTTTTCTTTTGCCTTGCAAGTAAGTGAGCATAGCTTTCGTTTGTGTTTGCCACATACTTATCTTGTCCCTTTTTATTAGTTCTTACTTGGTTATAGGAAACATAATCTATTGTCATGTTTCCAGCTTATAGGAAGTTTAGTCATCCTAATTTCAAACAGATGTCTCCATCTTCCTGGCCTGTTTGCATTAGTGTAAGCCCAGTTGCCCTTTTCGAAATTGGCCACTACATTTTCTCTATTGTAAATTTCAATCCAGTGATAGGGTACATTGGAGATGTGAATGTTAAAGGCATCGTGGCCTCTTGAATAGTTTGTGCTACTTCGATGATAGGTCTATGATCGCTTCCCTCAACTACCTAGGCAGCGGGCTGCGTCATTAGGTTCGGCTTGTTCCATTGGTAGTAGACTAGTAGTTCAGAAGGTGCATAGACAGTAGAAAATACATCTACTTACTATCGTTTGAATAGTGATTAGCAACACAATGCATTAATTTTGTCATTGCTTACTATCCATCACCTGATGCCTTGTGTTACATTCTGCTATTGTAGGTTTACCTGTGTCCTGAGCTGTCATTGTAATTTTCATACTTGATTGTAGAAGTAAATTCGCAGTATAGTTTTGCTTGATCATTCATGAAATGTTCTCAATGTGATCAAGTGTGCAAAATTGCAGCAATTATCCAGATGTCGTGCTATGTTCTCTTTGTCTCGTGTCATCCGTTCATTGCTTTATCTCTGTTTTGCTTTATCCAGATTTTGCAGTGCTTGGTTGTTTCTTTTCTATCGATGTAAATAGTTGAATATATTATGGCTTGGAGTGAATGCATTTTCGGAGTCTATGATGATCGTTTGCAGTGGATATGTAGCACTAGGTAGAGATTTGCAGTTACGCTGTGTTCGTAGCAAATCTATTATTCAGTGTCCGGCTGTTGGCTACAGCGATCAGGCAATGTGCTACGCGGTGATGCTTTCTTGCTGGGTACAGGCTGCGGTGTAGTTTTTGACGCCTGCTCGGTTGTGTGGTTTCGTCGGTCATTCTTGCCGTTTTGAGATGTTCTCCATCTATTTTATTCAAAAGCACTCGGATGTTGCCGTCGTCGCTAGAAATGCAGTACAAATGGTAAAATTTAGAAGCTTACATCTCTCGTGAATATGTGCACTGGATGCTTAGAAAATAAGTGCGCGGAAGTGCACTGGCTGGTTATAAAATCTGCGGTAGACCGATAGCACAGAACGCATTACACGTTCCTGGCGAGCTCCGTGTCCGCTACCCTCAATTCTACCCTTCCGAGGTGAGGGAATAACCGATGCAATTAGTGCAAACGATGTGCAGTTGGCATGAGTGGATGTCATTGTATTTGTGATGCATATTTGTGTTCCACATTATATATTACGTAGGGCTGCTTATATGTACAGTATGTAGGTAGCTGCGTTTGTAGCAATATACCCGATGTATTTGCAATAACATACTGCGAGCTTCTCTCTCCCCGTATCTGTTTGGTTTAAAGCTCTTGCAAACCAAAACCAAATATCGGAACTGTGAATGAAGATTGGCCGCTATTGTTTGCTACCAATAGTTGGTCGTGCCCATAAAAGTTGGTAACGCCGACGGAATCTAATATAATACACGGGCAATCCAATGGATAGGAAATCGCTAACCAAATCGTCAAAAATTGACGTTCTAAACAACATTCGTTTTGCCAATTTTTGGCCTTATCTAGATCTCGTTATGTCAAAAGCTCGGCCATGTGTGCTCTGCGCCTCTGCCGTTGAGATCTGTTGGTATCCCTCGTCTCCGGCGGATATTTTGGCATTGGGTGGCGGTGGAGACCACAGATCTTCGTGTCGAACGTGTATATGAGTTCTTGTTTTTTTTCTTCTGATAGGGCGTGTGGATGTGTTTTAGTAGTGTACAATTTGGTGTGTGTCACTCATTGTCATGGTTGTGAAGGCGACGTTGTGCAGAATAAGGATTCTCGGCTCCATCTCTGCACAGTGCCAGCGTATGTTCATCGAGGAGTTTGTGATGTTTTTCCTTGGTGAATTAGGATCCCAGATTTGGTGGGCAATTTGTTAGGAGGTTCCTCTGCTGCGAGAGTGCTATCCTCGTGTTGATGGATCCAGTTTAGCGATGAGGAGCACGTATTCCTGCTCCTCGCTTCATGGCACTGCTTTGGGGATTCTTTTTTTGTGTGTGTTTCAGGTGAGGCTGCAACAGATCAGCAGCTAGTCAACTATGAGGCGTCCCTCCAGTCGATGGTTGTCTTTAGAGATTTCTTTGACCCGTCTCTCATGGCAAGCCTTATTTGTGGTTCTTGTAGCCCTTTGTGACTTTGACGCTGTTGCAGGTTGGTCCATGAACGAGGATGTCAAGGCCCACGGCCGGACAGATCGTATTTTTGCTTTTTGGCGGGTCTTTTGCTTCTAAATATCCCGTAAAAATAGTGGTTTGACGTGTGGCCTGAGAAGGTTTCTTCCAAGTTCCAACTCCCCAGTAATTTCCGGTCTCTTTCCTTTGTCAATAGGATATTCATCGAATTTGACAGGAAGAAAGGAGGAGGAACCACAGAACCAAAGCACCCAATATTCTTACTTTTTTGGCAGGTCCTTTTCTTCTAACCGTGTCTATCTCTACTACTTAAAAAAAGAGTAGCGTTCCCTTTCCTGTCGGCAGAGTGCGTTTTGCCCACTCTTCGTTCAACCTTCCTGTTTTGCAACCTTCCTGCCAATAAATACTTACCAAATATGTGTTTACCAAATAAAATCCTACTATTTTTACACAATCACATTAATATGGACAGGTAAATCACGAGCTAACGTACTAGAATATTTATACCCCGTTGCAACGTACGGGCAATTATCTAATTGAATCAAATATCTGTTAAAAATGATAGTTTGACCAACTCCCCAATAGGATATCCATCGAATTTGATAGGAAGGAGGAGGAACCACCAAACCAGAGCACCCGATTCCCCACTTCCGGGCATCCAACTCGCGCTTCTTGCTGCATCTCCGATCCCAAAAGCTCGCTCTCGCACCGTGTGGTTGAAAGGCGACGAGAATTTCCGCACATGGAGCAGGAGAAAGCTGCCGATCTGATCTGAGTTCGGGGTTCTAGGTATTTTCTTCAACCCGGCAGGTCTTCTCCATTTTTCGTTTATTGCACTTGCTACGTTCATCGATTTTTTGGCCAAACATCTCGATCTCGTCCTGCTACACCCTCTTAACTTCGTCTGTAAATAGGTTGAATTCTGCTCCACCTCTTCTCAGCGTGATCGAATGATATTTCTGGAGTTCCACCGCCTATAATCAACACAAGTTCCATATACAAGCTCCGGTATGCTACTCTTGCTAACTGTACTTGTTTGCATCCGCTAGTGATGTGATATTTTGAGAACTTTTATTGTCAGATTATGCCCCGGTTGAGAATTTTAGATTGACTAGTAGAGTGCCCGTGCGTTGCAACGGATATAAATTTTAGAAGGAAGAAATCACACTAATGAGCTACATATAACTTGAGAAGCAAAATGATCGTCATAGTTCATTTTTATGATATTATCATTCGTTCTAAAATTCATATCCGTTACAACAAAAACTGAGAATATGTACGGAGGACCTTTGCTGCTGCTTTCTTCAGTTCTCTTCCATCCGTATAATCCACGACAAGTGCTCTTGGATTGGATCCAACTGAGGCAGCCAAGTTAATTCCAGATCATGCGAGAGGGACCATGCCAGTCAATGGAGATGCGCATGCGGCCAAAGCCGGTATCGGCACTATGGCTCAGTCTCCTCGCCCTCCCTATCTTCCTCCGCCACCAGCGCCTTTCCTGCCACGAGAGCCAACATCGCTACTACCCCTGCTCCAGATGAGCTCCGCCTTGATTGCCACACCATGTCTTAATACCTTCCAAACTCCTCCCCAAACCCCTCCGCTCTCCTCGTTCCTCGGCCCCTCCATCGGCAAGCGCTTGCCGCAGCTTCTCCCTGGCTCATTCTAGCACCGTGACTCTCCCTCCTGCTTTGACATGGCGCTACGTCAGCTTCCTAACACCTTGCCTCTAACATAGAAAAATATAAAGCTATTGATTAATATACAAATTTCAGAAACAGATACATATGTACAACTTTCAGAACATATAGTCAGCTTTGCAATCAGTGCACAAATTTTCCTTCGCAATCACTATACAACTCATTACAAAATTAAGAAATCTGATGCCACTGCTCAATCAAATACAGAAAACCTTCTGTTCTTTTCTATTATTTCATTTTTTGTAAATATACAAAACTGAGTAGTTTTATAATGCATGAAATTTGCATCTACTGTATATGACCTCGAATGGGAAGATCACCTGAGCCGGTGAGGAGAGCTACACTCCGATGGACACATGTATACCTGCCTCAACACATAACTATAGTAGAATATGACTTTTAGTTCACACTGGATGGAAGAATATAAAAATCCACGCTGTGCAGACTACAGGGATCAAATTTTCACTTATTTTTATCTAGCATTGAATTAATTGATTCTAATCATCTAGCCTTTTAAGGGCATGTAGAAAGACATGATATCAACTAACTCTTCATCTTACCACGTATGATACTACGAAAAATAAAAGTTCTAGCATTGATTTCGTTGACTTTGTACGTTGTTGCACTTAATATTAACTCTTCGCATCAAGTCAGTTTAAAATATACCCCATTATATGAGTTATTTTTAACATCACCTCTAGATAACATGGAGGGATCAAATAATCGACGACTCACTCTATCTTTAAACACGCTAGAAGGCAAACTAAAAGAAGCAAATCCTCGATAGTTGCTAGATACAATAAAACCTTGTCTGCTTCAGAAAAACACCGTATGCACTGCACCTAAATATATAGCAATCCTTTGCTGAATCTTGAACCATTCAGATTGCTAACTGTCATTGAAGAACAAAAACAAGAGCAACACAGAATACCGCATATCAGAACCCATAAGCCTGCAGATCAACAATGCATGAGAACTATACACTTACCTTATTCTCCATCTTATCGGACGGATCACACTCGCTTCTCTGGCTGACGATGTAGAACAGCACGCATGAGACCACGCTGAAGGCCAGAGAAGCGCCAAGATATATTTTTAAAAAGCTGCTGTTATGAAGTAGACGCCTGAAAAAGATAAGTCCACACAAGTTTCCCCCAAAAATCCCCCAAAAATAAGAAATTACGGAAGTATTTTTCATGTGTAGAAGATCTTGCCATGGACCCCTTGTATTTTACTAAATTCACATAGAATCTCTAAAAGCCTCTTCGTTAGCTACAAGAATTTGTAAAACTGATAAACATGTTTTGCAGTCGCAAGACTGAGAAGTAACAGGGCGAGGATTCCGTGGTCCGGCACTACTAAACTTTAGTACTATCATTGTGCTAGTTAGTAGAGATACGATGGTTGCATTTTCCATGTGTTATCAACTGTACCATCCTCCCAGCAAAAACAAAAAAACGATAATCTACTGTTCCGTCCGATCTGAACGAACATACCTGGGATTTTTTGGGATTCAATTTAAATTTCTTAAGCCAAGCACCCAAGCCTTAAGTTCAAAATAAAAGAACCATGGAAGCCATTGCACCAAAAGTTTAAAAGGGTTCAAGCCCATCAAAAACATGTGTGCTACAGGCACTACCAAAAAATTAAAGCTGTTTTTTGGGCACGTCCACCCACGTGACCGTGGGGAATTATTGCTACGCATCATGATCCAACAGAGGGCAACAGGAAAATGCGAACTAAAACCAAGAGCTTGTCTATTAGTGGGCGGTAGCAGATTTTGCACATCAACCATCTACAAATTATCAACATATACAAACGAGAAGAGGGTTTTAAACTTTCTTGCCTGGTTGTACTTGGCAAGACGTTCTGATCTGCAAGGTGCTCCAGTCTTGATCTGACCCTGTTTCATAAGAAAGTTTGTTGCATTAACATCACCATGAAACCAAATTCGCTCTGATGAGCTCCTATAGAAAAATAATGTGGAAACATACCGTAGATAAACCAACCGCCAAGTCAGCAATGAATGTATCCTCAGTTTCACCACTGCAGCCAAGAGATAGTAATTGAATATATCAGAAAAGAAAAGGCAGGAAAGCACGGAAGTAAACACAAGACAATGACTGAAAACAAATGTGTATACCTCCGGTGATTGGTCATCACACCCTAGCCAGCACGTTTTGACATTTTAACAGCCTCAATGCTCTCAGTTACTGGTCCAATTTGGTTAACCTACATCATGAACAGGACACACAATTCTTCAGCTGACAAAGCTATTTGGGTAATACAAAAATAAAAGTATCTCAATCAAGATGTACCTTGAGGAGAAGAGCATTGCAGGACTTCCCCTTGATTGCCTTCTCAACCCTCTGCAGGAAAGATTGAAATGAACTATTGAAGTCAGTATCAATAAGGAAAAAAGGAAGAGATAATGTGTCCCACAAAAAGAAAGTACATACAGTTGGGTTGGTGACGAGGAGGTCATCTCCAACAATCTGCACTTGCTCTCCGATTTCCTGGGTCATCTTAGCATAGTGAACCCAATCATCCTGATCAAATGGGTCTTCGATCGAGACAATTGGATATTCACTAACAAATGACTTGTACACGTTCTTCAGGCTATCTCCAGATATCTTCTGAGAACCATCATTGTTCTGCAACCAGCGAAACGATAACCATAAATGAACCCATCAAAATAACTCAAAATTCAAACTGACAATACCTCTTCCTTGAAGTTAAGATCATAGGTTGATCCTTCTCGCCATAGAACTCTGAAGAAGCAATATCCATTCCAATGACAACCTAGTATATCAGATGGAATATTGTGTCATCCATACCAAATATCTCAAACAGAAGTGCTATAATCATAAATTAATTTAACATGCTGTAAGTTCAACAAACCTGCGATTTTCTCATCACTCTCTCGAACCAAAAGCAAACTGACCTGCGATTTGTATCTGGACCTCGTCCTGATTGTTGCCGCTGTAGTTGCGTCGTCTCTGTCCCCGGTGGCGGTAGGGGCGATGGGGGCAGCGGTGAGCGGTGCTGAGGGAGGCAGCGGTGCCGGGGGCACCCATTCTTTCCTATAAAACAATCATCAATTGAGTTAAGCATAATGACATCAGAAAAATGTATATTAACACTACATATGTTCTTTAACAAAAGTGACTTACTCCAAACACTTGGCATCATCTATTAACATGATATATTTGCAAAATTCGCCTACTAACTCATGTGCGCTCATCGGCATGACGGGAATGGAAAGGGGACATATTGATGACCGGTCTTTAGTTCCGTCGGATGAGTTTGATCGTTTGATTTGCTTGACAGGACTCTGCAAAACTAAATCTTCCGATATTTTTTTCTTTATCATCGATACGTTCATACCTTGGACTACCTTTTACTGTGTTCAGTTCCGAGTCAATTAAAATGACAGCTAATTTCTGCCTAAAATTTTTCATATGCTCCTACAAAGTAGTATTAGAATTAATTTCTCAGAGAATGATTTGATATGCAAGCTACTTTTGTGATCTTGAATGAAATACCTACGTAACACAGTCAGATAGCATATCTCCTGTCCAATATTCCATTTAGTTTAGCATGAATAGCCCGCAGGATGAGCTACAATATAACAAACTCTTGATGTAGACCTTTGTTTAGATTTCAGATTGTGTAAAATGAGTGTTTAATGTACCTATCACTCTGCATTGGCTCCTGAAACTGTTCTATGACTGGCCATGTTGTAACGTTGAGGTCTTGCCACTCATCATGTTGATGGAACTCTTTGCTTTGTGATGCAATATTTAGCTGATTCTGAAGTCCCCGTAGCTATTAAATGACAAAATTATTACCAATACAGGTTAAATAAGTAGAAATCTTAATGAAAGAGTAGTACGAAAGTAGTAGTTACTCACCGTAGTAGTGAGGTCGTCACGGTCCATTGCAACACTTAATGAGTCGAGCACCTGTATCTCACATTTTTTTGCGTTGATAACTGCTAGATACCAATGCTTCTGAAAAATGTTTATTGGAATGAAGACCTGAAGCAAACGCTTTGTAAGTCGTATACAAAGATAGATAAGCATAAATAGTAAATTTAATTCATAGATAGGGAGTTAAGCCTAACCATGTCATGGTTTAGATAAATATTCACCCTTTTAATGATCTGGTTATGATCTGCTGGGCTTATCTCAACATCGCCATCTCGCTTTATTAGGGCAGAAATGAATGTATTCTCTAGATATACCTTTCCACCCGCCCTATACCGTAGATGCTCTTGAGCATTTACACAATAGATGTATGCACTTATGACCTATAGTTTCAAATGCAAATTATAATTAGATTAGACGTTCGTGTTTAAGTAGGACTGTCTTTATACAGTTGAACTTACATCGTCATTCAGGAATTTGTTATTATGTATAAGGCATTCCAATTCAGTTTTTGTTAAGAAGGCATCACCGATGTCCACCAGCTTTTTGTCTTTCGGTGAGGATATGATGTATTGAAGAACAAAATTATCTTCATAGGTGCAGACATAATCTACCATGAAACAGTAGCAAGCAAAATTAGTTACATAAGAAAACAATAACATAGCAAAATGAAAAGGACGATAACCACAGAGGAAGTATGTACCTTGCGAGATAACTTCTGTTATGTTCGCCTTCTTTGGTTTGTTATGTCGTGACATAGCTTTCTCTGTCTGCAACTCCTTTGGTTGCTTACAACTCACTGAGTTGTTCGTCCCTTCCAACAACATCGCCTTGGGGCCTATGTCGGTGGATTCTTTCTGAACCTCGATAGAATTCATCTGGGTCTAATTTATAAAACGACAGCCAATAACATAAGGGGATGAGAGCAGTTCTATGATCCAGATTCAAAGTCCAGCCAGTGCAAACAATGCTCTCTAAGCATATGTATTTACAAGTGCTACGAATTTCAGGTGGACGCCTTACCTTGTTGTTGGCTTTCAGGCTGTGATCTCTCTGTCCAGCTTACTTTTAATTCTTCTCCTATTTGTTTACTTGAGCTCCTGCTCCCTTTACTAAATTTACTATTCCAAAGATTATTCTTCATCGAGAACCTCACTTTCTTCCCGCTCTTATCTCCGTCGTGGGCAAGACATTACCTTTGCTACCATCATCTCCATCAGAAACTTCTGATAGCCTATCCGCAGATTTTGCCCGCTTCCTCTTCTTTGCCACTTTCCCAGTAGCTGGTGTCACTGGTGAAGCACTTAAGCTGCTGCCTCCATTGGGCATCCCAGCTTCTGCTGCAGCCTTCTCAAACTGCTTTTGGAGATTTGACATCATCACTTCATCTAATGTAATGGCATTGGTGTCATCACCCATCTGCTGGTCCTCTGCAGTGGCACAGGTACTCTGCTCAGTAACATCCCCTCCATCAACAACCTCCACCTCCACCTTCTTTTTCTTCTTTTCTTTTTTCTCCTTCTTGTTCTTGTCTTTCTTCATCTTCTTCTCTTGCTTCAAAGCCTTGGCCCCCTCCTTCTCACCCTCAACCAATGCAGCCTTCTTCACCCTTTTCTTCTTTCCCACCTTCGCCTCATCCGAATCCATGCCATTCTCCACCACTGCCACCGCTGGCACCTCAGTACACTCAAACTCCAGCGCAGAAATCTTAACCCCAGACAGCTCCAATCCCTTCTCGACCTTCACAAACGCATCCCTCAACCCAAACACCACCTTCCGATTTGCCTGCACAGTCCTCAGCCTTCGCCCCGATATCCAAGAACCTCTTGCTGAATCCAAATAACAGCCCGACCTTCCCAAGCTTCTCCTCCACACTTCCCTTCTCCACTTCCTCCCCTTTCTTCATCATCTCAAGCAACTGCTCGCCGCTCTCCAGGAACCTCTCAAACAGGCTGGTCCTAACCTTATTCACCATCACCCTGTCGGATGACTTCTCCAACACAGTGAAGAACGGCGACATCAGTAACTCCATCGATTTTAAGCTAATCGGGAGCACAGGCACGAGCTCGTCAAGAAATGCATCGGCGACATGGTACCCGAGTCCTCGAGAGGTGCCGGCGGCGGCGGCGGTGTCGGCCTCCGGCAGGATGGCCTTCTCCGACAGGACCAACATGATCTGGGAGGCGACGTCGGGGGCGAAGGAGTGGGCGCTGAGGAAGAGGAAGGCGTGGTGGAGGAACCGGCGGTTGAGGAGGTAGAACTTGTCGAGGCGGTGGACGTCGATGTGGGGCCACTCGCGGCGGATGGTGGAGAGGTAGGCGGAGAGGAAGGCGGCGGCGGTGGCGGGCGAGGGGGCGGAGGAGACCGCGGCGGCGAGGTGGGAGGCGAGGGAGGACTGATAGAGCGGCTTGTCGGCGTGCCAAAAGCAGAAGAAGAGGCCCTTCCAGAGCTTGAGGAGGTCGGTCGGGGAGAGGTGCGGCGCCGAGGCTGGAAGGAAGGTGGAGAGAAGATGCCCGACGGCGCGAACGCGGACGGAGGCGTTGCAGGAGGCGAGGCGCCGCGCGATGGCTGCGGCCTCGGCGGAGGCTTCGGAGGAGACGGCGGCGGCGGCCATCGGGGCGGTGGGGGGAAGGAGGAACAGGGTGAGGTGGAAACCCTAGCGTTTTGATCCGGGAGGGTTTCGGTGTTTGAAACGATTTTGTTTGATTTTGCTGACGTGCGAGAGGGAGGACGGACGAAGCACGGGCAGAGTGGCAGCCTGGCAGGAAAGGAACCTTAAGCATTTTTTAATTTTAGATTTTAGATTGATAATTTTAGGATTTAACTGTCCACCTATAATCGACACAAGTTCCATCTACACCCAATTTCAGGAATTAATTGCACTTTTGCTAACTTTATCCCCTAATGATTTGCTCATTTTTGCAGTTTTAATTCACAGCGGTTCGGTGAAAGCGGCTTAAATTGAGCAGAATGGAGGCTGTTTTAGTATCCGGATTGTTGAGGCTTGCAGGAGGCAAGCTAGTTCCTCTGATAAGCAGCGGGTTCGCCTCCTTAATGGGTGTTGGGAAAGATCTCCGTGAGCTTCAACGCTTATTTGGTGATATTACCAGTAGGTTGTCAGCTGTTGGGGATAAAGGGCATGATTGGTTGGATGCCAACATTTGGCATTACCAATATTTGGCAAAATCAAAAGTTACCAAAAATTGGCAACTTTTTTAGAGGTTGGCAAGAACTAATTGGTAGCCAACCAATTGCTAGCCAATTTTTGGCAACTTGCCAACAATTGGCATGGCAAAAATTGGCATCCAACCAATCATGCCCAAAGTGACAGACAGTGATCCATCATTTTATTGGGTCAAAGACTTGAAAGATATTGCTTATGATTTTGATGACTTGCTATATCACCTGGAAGCTGAGAAACACAAGGCGGACGTCAATGGTGACAAGCATGTCATGGCTGTTTGCTTCTGTGCAAAACCAAAATCTGCTCTGTCGCGACTCGAGATGGCCCAGAGGATCAAGAAAATCAAGAAGAAATTTGCTAAGATTGTGAAGCAGAGAACTGATGTCAATACAATAGCAAACAGTTTAGTAGTCGAGCGTCCTATTGAGCACAGAAACAAGACAATTGGGGAGGTGTCAATATTGGGTAAGATAGACGAGAAAAAAGTACTTGCTAGGGATAAGGTCAAGCATGAGATCGTATCTAAGCTAGTAGAGGCTGATACCCGAGAGATCTCGATTGTCTCTATCGTTGGGCTAGGTGGGTCCGGCAAAACTACTCTGGCCAAATACATCTGCCAGGATAACAAGATAAAGGAGCATTTTGAAGATATTTGGTGGGTCCATGTGTCTCAAGAATTTAACGTGGTGAAGCTTATCGGAAAGCTATTTGAATCTGTCTCTACGTGAGACTGAGAAGAAGTCGGAGCTTTTTAACTTGCAGCACATGAGCAGAACTATTTCGGCAAATATGAGCAGAAGTAAGTTTCTGCTTGTCTTGGATGACATTTGGAACGAGGATCAACATGACTGGGAGCAATTTGAACAACATTTCAACAGTGGCAAACCTGGAAGCAAGATTTTACTAACTACTCGTGATCGAAAAGTTGCGGAAACGGTTAGATCTACAGACATAATCAGTTTGGCATTCTTATCAGATGATGACAGCTGGAAGTTGTTCCAACAGAGTTCTGGATGGGCCGAGGAAGGTTTGGACTCTGAGTTCATTGAAGTTGGAAAAGAGATCGTGAAGAAATGTGCGGGGGTTCCACTAGCAATTAAATCTCTAGCGGGTGCCCTCCGTGAGAAGAGAGAAATAAAGAATGGCGGACCTTCAGAGATAGTAATTTATTGAATGGCTTGGATATACAAGGCAGAGTGTTGGGATCCTTGATGTTGAGCTATTTTCATCTGTGCGATGATCTGAAGCGGTGCTTTGTGCTTTGCTCTATATTTCCAAAAGGCTACTCTATCTACAAAGACCACTTGATTTCGCAATGGATAGCGCATGGTTTTGTCAATCCGATGATGAAGGTCGTCGAGCAGAAGATATTGGAAGTGACTACTTTGATTCTCTTCTGAAAGTCTCTTTTCTTCAAGATCTAGACGAGTATTCTGGAAGAGTAAGATGCAGGATGCACGATCTGGTTCATGATCTACACTCAGCAAATTTTACGGGACGAAATAGTTCTTATACCAAAGGAACCCCTACTGATCAAAATCAGAGATGCAGATATTTATCTATAGCTTCATGCACTGAGAAGGTTGAGAAGGTTGACAGAAAGTTATTTAACAAGGTCCGTGCTCTATATGTCACTGGAGGTATATTTGCAACCGATAAGCCAATTAAGAAGGGTCGTTGCGTGCGCAGTGTTATTTTGGAGCATATAAAGTCTAGTTCGCTTCATATGTTTGTGTTGAAGTTTGAATATCTTGGATATCTTAGAATGTCTCATGTTGATTGCACAGAGCTTCCATGTGCTATTTCAGATTGTTGGAACTTGCAGGCCATTCATATTACAGGGTTGCTATCAATTTGCAATGTTACCTGAATCTATTGGAAAGCTCAAAAAATTAAGAACTCTGGAATTGTCAGGTGCCGGGAATCTACAAGTTTGCCTCAGTCCATTGGTGATTGCCACAGTCTTGAAAGCTTGCACCTGATTTACTGTGAGATATTCAGAGAGATACCACACTCCATAGCTAAAAATGGGAAGTTACGTGTTCTTAATATTGTCCAGTGTAGTTGTTTTTCATCAATTGCCATCCGAATCTTCTGCGATGCTACAGAACTTATGGACTATCAACTTTTCTAGATGTTTATTTGCCGTACTACCTCAGTGCATCACCTCACTGAGTAATCTAGAACATCTAGACCTTGGGTACTGCAAGGAGCTAGTTGAGTTGCCTGAAGGTATAGTGAACTTAAAGAGGCTTAACACTTTGAACCTAAAAGGATGTTACCAACTGCATGGCCTGCCGGCAGGGTTTTGGACAGCTGACTCGTCTACGAAAGCTGGGCTTGTTTGTTATAGGAGACCGTAGCGAGCATGCAAGAATATCAGAGCTTGGAGATCTTGATATGATAAGTGGCGTATTGAAAATTGAGGGTGTCGGGTGTGTGACGGATCCGGATGATGCAGAAAAGGCTTTCCTGAAGAAAAGAATAACGTACAAACAATCATCTTGGACTGGTTCTGGACCATCAGTAGGACAGTGCTCAACGGTCTTGAACCACCATCTAGAATTAAGACTAGTGCTGAAGACGAGGGTTGATATGGAAGTAGAACAAGAGCTGGCAGTGCTCAACGGTCTTGAACCACCATCTGGAATTAAGAACCTGAAATTCATAACTATCAGGGTTTACATTTACCATGTTGGATGACCAAGGAAAGGCATAGCTCCAGTTTGGACAGAAAATTCAAGCAAACTGTTGATGTACCTTATTTCCACCACCTGGCTAATATGGAACTAGCTTGTTTCCCCAGGGTGAAGCATTTGTCAGGGCTTGTAGGGTTACCTTCGCTGGAGACCCTCACTCTAAGAGAGTTTGATGCCCTTGAAAGCATCAGCTCAGGCCCCTTGCCGTCACTCACGAAGTTAATTATTGATGGAATGCCACATTTGTTGGAATTGTCAGCGACGACGAGAATAGCTTTGGCTGGTAATCAGGAAGTACAATGTTTCCCTCGGCTGTCCACTATAGATATATGGTACTGCCCGAAATTGAATGCGAAGCTGTGGTTTCTGGCATCGCTGGAGATCCTGAGTTTGAGAAGATGCAACGAGCAGATGCTATTCCCGGTTCAGCCTCACGGGGACGAATCAGAATCGCCCCCCTCCTGCAGCAACAGCGATGGAGTCTCCTCCTGTTTGAGCCTCCTCAAGGAACTAGTGCTAATGGGGATGACGGGACAATATTGTTCACGCGATGAGCTTAGGCAATTACCCGAGAGCATGCGGAGCCTCACCTCTCTACAACGGCTGAAGATCTCATGCTGCTCTGGTCTTCGCGGGCTGCCGGAGTGGCTTGGGGAACTCGTCTCACTAAAAAGCTTGGAAATCTCCGATTGTGACAAACTGAGGCAGTTTCCTGAGGGGATTCAGCACCTCACCTCCCTGAAAAATCTAATCATAGAGGAGTGCGATGCCCTTCACCAGCTGCCTGAGGGGATTCAGCACCTCACCTCCCTCAAAAATCTAATCATAAAGCAGTGCCGTGCCCTTCACCAGCTGCCTGAGGGGCTTCAGCACCTCACCTCCCTGCAAAATCTAATCATAAAGCAGTGCCGTGCCCTTCACCAGCTGCCTGAGGGGCTTCAGCACCTCACCTCCCTGCAAAATCTAATCATACGCAGTTGCCGTGCCCTTCACCAGCTGCCTGAGGGGCTTTGGGAACTCCGCTCACTACAAAGCTTGGAAATCTCCAGGTGCGAAAATCTGAGGCAGTTTCCTGAGCTGGGGGGACTCCGCTCTCTACGGCGCCTCGACATCACAGGGCTACCCGCCCTGAGCTGCCTTCCTGAGTCCATGCGGGGCCTCATCTCCCTGGAACATCTTCAGATAAACTCATGCCACGCCCTTCACCAGCTGCCTGACCAAATCGGGGAGCTCCGCTCTCTCCAAAGCCTCAAAATGGATAATTTGCCTGCTCTGACTTGCCTTCCTGAGTCCATGGAGCGCCTCACCTCGCTCCATGACCTCTTCATCCGTTACTGCAATGCTCTCACCGTGCTGCCAGAGTCAATCGGACAACTCTCTGCACTTCGATATCTTTTGATCTTTGATTGCCATGGCCTCGCATCCTTGCCACGCTCCATACAATGCCTTACTTCTCTACAGAAATTACGTATTGCTAGCAACCGTGATCTGGCCAGGCGTTACAAGCAAGGAAAGGGAGAGGATTGGCACCTCATTTCCCATATTCCTGACGTGGACATAGACTAATTTAGGGAATTTTGGACCGACGCTTCATCTCCCGACACAGACAACCATGGCAAGGTAACATGTTTTATTTTCTACCTCTGCGACGCCCTTCGCTCTTCTCTTTTGAATCTGTAATTGCTAATTCATCTTCTTTTGTAATTGTTCCAGGTCCAAGCTTCATCAATTTTTTAGTGGAGCTCAGCAGGCGTTTGTATGAAGCGGATTACTTTGGCCCCAATTAACCACTCCGTGAATTGATTCTTGACATGTATACATAACTAGAGGGATGAGCTAGCTTCTCCTTAATATGCTTTAGTTACCCAACAAACACTCACGTTTGATGGTCATAATTCATATGAGTACATACAATGAGGATCTCAAGCCAGAATACGTTGTTCTACCCCTAATGTGACGTTTCAGTTATCTGGTATTATTTCGAGTTCAAACAACACTTTGCAAAATTGCTTAGCAACTGGGCAGGTACTGAGGCCTCATTTCTAGTATCTGAAATGTTTTCTTTTGCCTTGCAAGTAAGTGAGCATAGCTTTCGTTTGTGTTTGCCACATACTTATCTTGTCCCTTTTTATTAGTCATTGCTTACTATCCATCTCTTGATGCCATGTGTTACATTCTGCTATTGTAGGTTTATCTGTGTTTTGAGCTGTCATTGTAATTTTCATACTTAATTGTAGAAGTAAATTCCCAGTGTAGTTTTGCTTGATCATTCATGAAATGTTCTCAATGTGATCAAGTGTGCAAAATTGCAGCAATTATCTAGCTGTTGTGCTATGTTCTCTTTGTCTCGTGTCATCCTTTCATTGCTTATCTCTGTTTTGCTTTATCCAGATTTTGCAGTGCTTGGTTGTTTCTTTTCTATCGATGTAAATAGTTGAATATATTGTGCGCTTGGAGTGAATGCATTTTCGGAGTCTACGATGATGGTTTTGCATAGAGATTTGCGGTTACGCTGTGTTCGTGGCAAATCTCTTCAGTGTCCGGCTGTTGGCTAGTGTGATCAGGCAATGTGCTACGCGGTGATGCTTTCTTGCTGGGTACAGGCTGCGGTGTAGTTTTATGCTGTTTTGCTTGCTTCAATCTTGCCATGTACCGCCTGCTCGGTTCTGTGGTTTCGTTGACAAGCCCAAAAGGCTCCGACTCTTCGTTGGTCATTCTTGCCGTTTTGAGATGTTCTCCAGCTATTTTATTCAAAGGAAGAAGTGTATATTTCGTCCCTCAACTATTGGCCGAGTGTAGCTTTCGTCCCTTAACTAAAAAATGGGCTAAATTTATCCCTCAACTATTTAAACCGGGTAACTTACGTCAGTGAGACTGTTTATAAGCGGTTTTATGCCCAAAAAAAATCTAAAAAATTCAGAAAAATTCAAAAAAATTCAGAAAAATCAGGAAAATTCAGAAAAATTTAAAAAAATTCAGAAAAATCAGGAAAATTTAAAAAAAAGGAAAATTTAAAAAAATTCAAAAAAATCAGAAAAAATAGGAAAATTCAAAAAAAAATCAGGAAAATTTAAAAAAAAATCAAAAAAATCAGGAAAATTCAGAAAATTCAAAAAAAAATCAGAAAAAAATCCAAAATGATCAGGAAAATAAAAAAAATAAGAAATTTTAAAAAAAAATCAGAAAAAAGATAAAAATTCAAAAAAATCAGAAAAATTCAAAAAAATCTAACCCTTTTGGCGGCGCCACAGTCCATGGTCTGCGGCGCCATGGCTCTTAGGTGAGGGACTCCTTAGCATATTCTAAGAAGAAGCGAGACAAAAGGCCACCCAATAACTTCAAAGGTTTTAAAGAGCCGTATGAGCTGCACACCTCAAAAGGTGGGAACATGAGACCATTGAATATACTTTGGCTGGGGACACACCCCTTGCAAGGTAGGATGTCGAATCACTACTTTGTCACTATTTCTTCGTAAAAAAGATCAAAGCACACGAAATGATAAACTGGAGAACCACTGATCAGAACAAACTCGACACCAGTTACCACTCCAAGTCAGGCCAAAGCGCCGGACGACAATTTGTAAAATCAGAAACAATCGCTACTCGGGACCAAAACATCACTGGCTTCCCGGTGTCAATCATGACGACCACACCAGGACAGTGATAAAATCCTGATTTTTCTGAATTTTTCTGATTTTTCCTGATTTTTCTGATTTTTTTTAAAATTTTCCTGATTTTTCTGCATTTTTCTGAATTTTTTTGAATTGTTCTGAATTTTCCTGATTTTTCTGAATTTTTTTGAATTTTTCTGATTTTTTTACATTTTCCTGATTTTTCTGAATTTTCTTGATTTTTCTGAATTTTTTTGATTTTTTTTGGGCATAAAACCGCTTATAAACGGTCAAAATCTTCTCACTGACGTAAGTTACCCGGTTTAAATAGTTGAGGGATAAATTTAGCCCATTTTTTAGTTGAGGGACGAAAGCTACACTCGGCCAATAGTTGAGGGACGAAATATACACTTCTTCCTTATTCAAAAGCACTCGGATGTTGCCGTCGTCGCTAGAAATGCAGTATAAATGGTATAGTTTAAAAGCTTAATTACACCTCTAGTGAATATGTGCACGGGATGCTTAGAAAATAAGTGTGCGGAAGTGCACTGGCTGGCTATAAAATGTGCAGTAGACCGATAGCACAGAACGCATTACACGTTCCTGGCGAGCTCCGTGTCCCGCTACCCTCAATTCTACCCTTGCGAGGTGAGATGTAAATAGTGGAAACGATGTGCAGTTGGCATGAGTGGATGTCATTGTATTTGTGATGCATATTACATAGAGCGGCTTATATATACAGTACGTAGGTAGCTGCGTTTGTAGTAATATACCCGATGTATTTGCGATAACATAGTGCGTGCTTCTCTCTCCCCGTATCTGTTTAGTTTAAAGCTCTTGCAAACCAAACCAAATATCGGAACTGTGAATGAAGATTGGCCGCTATTGTTTCATTGTTTGCTACCAATAGACAATAGTTGGTCGTGCTCATAAATGTTTGAATTTTTAATATAGAAAGCTGCTAGGGTTTATCGCAAAATAGCGCGCCACGTTATTTTTGAAGGCGTGGCTACTCTTCTGGCCGTTCAATCATTCAATCAGATTATGGAAACCGTCGGATCTGCTTCATATAAATATCATGTAGATCCTTCCAAAATCTTCAATCAGCGTTTCCACAATCAGGTCCTCCCCCTGAGCTCACCTTCCTCCGCCTCAGCTCAGCTCACTCACCCTTCCGCACGACGGCGCCTCCGCCTTCCCCGCGGCGCCTCCACCACTTCCACCTCACACGCGCCTCTCTTCCTCCGTGCGCGGGCCACAACGCAATGCCCACGCCACTCCTACCCCGTCTACGCCTGTTGCTTCGCGTTATGCCATTCGGAGCTACCTCCCACACTCTTCCGCACCACATCCACCTCCTAATTAGCTTTGCTTGCGGAGTTCAATTTCGGGGTCAGCACAGTTAAGTCACGTGCTTCGCGCTGCCCATCGCGCTCGCTGAGCTGCTCCTCCACCTGCACTACACTACTAAGGTCAACGGCTGCTGAGCTCAAGCGTGTGTTGCTCGCAACCCGATCGATGAGCGCGAGCAGCGGCGACGGCGGCATGCTGGCAAGGCAACGGTGTAGCAGGAAGGCAAGGGCCATGGCTCCTTGGCGATCCGAGCCCCAGTGCGTTCATGTGCGTCAGGGAACAACACTCCACCCCCAATCCCTTCATCTCTTTGTCTTCAAGTTCTCCCGATGGTTCTGCTGAGGACGCACGGCAGCTGTTCAAGAAATGTCGCAGAACAATTTCGTACTCGACAGCCCTCTTCCTCCCTCTCAGCTGCACTCAAGGACTCTATTAAGAACACACGACTACTGTTTGGCTGAATGTTAAGCTTCTGGGCCACTTCACTAGAAGGGGAAACAGAGGATTTTGATATACTAGTGTGCGCCGAATGAAGCTTGAACTTCTTCTTCCGCCAGGCAGCGCCGTGGCACCCCTCCCACTCCCGCACACGTAGGTGATGAAGCCGGCGGCGGCTGGAACCGAAGGTATGCCACGGCTGACCTGCACAACGCTGTACATTCAAAGTCCTCGGTCTACTGCTCGATGCTACTGGTTGTGCAACAAGTCCAATTTCTGTATTCTTTATGCCTGTTTATGTCCGTAAGTATTAAAGTTTAGAGTTTAACTAGCTAGACCAGTTGATTGATTGCCGTGGACCTTCACATAGTTCTATTTGGTAACAATTATGATCAACTCCTAATTTATTTGTTTTAGTCACATTTGGATGAATTGCAGAATATAATATACTATAGGTCCTGATACAAGTTGGTTTCAACTGGCAATTGGTTGTGTCGGTGTTATGCTGTTTTCCCTTCCTATTTTTTTGTAGGATATTCCTACCTGATGCCTGACGGGTAATTCAGTAGATTTTGATCAATATTTACATGAAAAAAGGTTAATTATCATGTTCTATGTACAAACATCTTTCGCACATCTCTCAAGAAATTGGAAATTGCAGCATTTACTCTTAAGTTTCGCATATCTGAATGTAGATAGTTCGATAAGTTAGATATTTACACAGCATCATCTAAGGTTTTATGATCTACAACATATTGATCTCCTGATCAGTAACATTAGTAGCACTTAAAGGAGCATGTATAAATTTTCCAATATGGAGCCATTAAATGAAGTATATCTTAAAAACAGTTACCTGAACCTAAAGGTGCATTTCATTGCTTTCTTTACCTGTCGTTTGTTCTCCCTAAATAAGAAACTATATCTTCATTTCAGGATTTAGTGTACTTCAACGTATTTTTGTTGTACATTTAGTTTCAGAATTTTGACCTACTTGATTACGTAGGAGATGACTTCGAGGAATATAAGGAAGTACTAGAGGAGAAGAGGAAAGCTCTGCTTGCAGTGAAGGCTAAAGAGAGAGTTGATGTAGATACGCAGGTGGATGTTCCTGGGGATTCCTCCTTTTGTACATTGAAAATTAGAAATGTAGTATTACATGAATATGAAATTCATGGACACAAAAGACTTTTATAGAACTGCTGACTAGGTAAATGCAATGGTTTTAGTGCTGAGAGGGTCTGATGAGTGGATTCGTTAGCCATTTTGTGGCAATTGTATGTTCCACATGGCCTTCTCAAATGAGCATTGCAACTTATTGACGCCATTGATTACTATATTAGATCTTTAAGTTGTATTTTTTCTTTTTTAAGAATCGATCTTTAAGTTCTATTGATTTCAAGAAATTTCTCACAAGAGAATTGCGTCCCCACTTTGAGGTACAATAATAATCTTGCATTTTCGTCTAAAATAGCTTTGTGATTATATTGATCATCCTACCAGCTTTATAAAGGTAGCTATATTTATAATTTATATATGTATATTGTCGTAGGTACGAGCCTAGACAGTAGATTTGTGGCACCCCCGGTCGGCTACAGCGACCTCCGGGGCGTGCGAGGGGCAAACGAGCGAGAGCGCAAACACGTGAGACAGTCGACGACGAAAGCCAAACCTCGTATTAGGGCAAGAAATGAGAGCTTACAAATGGGGGAAATAGAAAAAATGGATCCCCCCCACCTCTACCCCTAGGGAGGTATTTATAGGGTTCCAAAAAAGGGAAATGCGAAATTACAGTTTTGCCCCGAAAGCACGGAACTATTACAAGGGCATGACGGTCATTTCCCTACTCCTAAGGAATCTTGGGAGAATATTCCCGGGCATCTTTTTAGGAGAATCTTCTTGGATGGAGAGATGGTCCCACGTGCGGGCTCGCCGAAGACAGTCCCACCACAGGGCACGGGCTCGTCGGAGTCAACCCTGACGCGGGGCGCGGACCTGACGGAGACAGCCCCGACGCGGAGCGTGGGCTCGTCGGAGTCAACCCTGACACGGGGCGCGGACTTGACGGAGACAGCCCCGACGCGGAGCGTGGGCTCGTTGGAGTCAACCCTGACGCAGGAGGGTGTCAATGAAAATCCTAATGGCGCGGCAGTGATTCTGAACACTGTCGATTCGGACTAGCGCGGAAAACCTCCCCCAACAGTAGCCCCTTGCCAGTTGGGGCGGTCGAACAGCGCCCGTCCGAGCCGGCACACTAATCCCGAGGGTTGGTGCGCAGGCCGGATCGACGACGAACCCTCCTCCTATTTTTTTTCTTTTCTTTCTTTTTCTCCTCTTTTCTTCTTCTCCTCTCTTTCTTTTCTTTCTTCTCTTTTTCTTTTTCTTCCCGCACGCCCTTCTTTTTTTTTCTCCTGTGCGCGTCGGCCTCCACTAGGGCAGGTCCGCCTCTGCCTCCCTTTGGGCCGGCCTGCCTCCGCCTCCTTTTGGGCCACGGCCCGCCACGACCTAGGTCAGCAGGGGGTATAAACCCCCCCACTGCCCTCCGCTCGGCCCGCCTCCTCCCCTGGCCTCCTTTGCCCCCTGCGCCGCCTCCTCCATAGCTCCCACGCCCGCGCCGCCCGCCGGCCCTCTCGCGCCTGCGCCGTCCCTCGGCCTCCTCACGCCCGCGCCCGACCTGCTAGCGCCGCTTCCACCCGCCTCGCAGGCGCCGGGCGCGACCGCTCCGCCACCGCGGCTGCCTCTTTGCTGGCGCCTCCTCCCGCCTTGCCGGCGCTGAGCATAGTCGCTCCGCCGCCGGGAGCTCCCCGCCACCGGGTCTCTCCCCGCCGCCGGACCACGTCCCCGCGCCGCCGGGTCTCTCCCCGCCGTCGGACCGCGTCCTCCCGTCGCCGGGCCGTATCACCCCGCCGCCAAGTGCTCTCCCCCGCCGCCGGGTCTCTCCCCGCCGCCGGACCGCGTTCTCCCCGCCGCCGGGCCGCATCACCCCGCTGCCGGACCGCGTCACCCCGCCGTCGAGCGCGGCCGACCCCAAGCGCCGAGCGCGGCCGGCCCCGAGAGCCGCCCCGAGTTCCACCTGCGCCCGCTCTTCGTGCTCCGGCACTCGCTGCAGACCGGGGCCTCCTTTGGCCGCTGGTTCGTGCTGCGGTACCTCGACCGCGTCAACGAGCACGCCGACAGTATGTTTGAGGTCCGGTCTCGCCCTACGTCCACTGGTCTCACGCACGGTTGCTGTTTGGTTGAATTCCTAAGCCGTTGTTTGGTTCACGGGATGATTTGATTTGGCGATGGTGTTGCAGGTAAGAGCTGCTCAGCTCAGGAGGATACTACGGGAACTTGGCCTGGTATGCTTCCTCTTCCACTGCGTGCTTGTGCATATGCTCATCCATGTGTTGCTGATCATGATTAGCGGGTATGCTGTGCTGCTCTTTTGATGGCAGGCATTTGTGAAGATTGCACAGGCAGTTTCATCGCGGCCCGGTGAGCTTCACCGCTTTAGTTGCGTGGTGAATGGCAAATCGTGAACTGTCAAATGGCTTGATGAACTTTCACTACTTCAAGACCGTATAGCACTCTATCGGCGGGATGGGGCCCAGGTTCCCCCGAACCGCCGGCAGAGGCCAACCAGATGCCGCGAAGCGAGGCACGTGGCGGTCAGGTCGGTGTAGACCCCGCCCCGGCAGCCACGCGGGTCCCGCGGTCGAGCCTGAGCGCTCGGGGGCCTTCCCCGAGCGTCGTGCCTGCACGCAGCAATCTGAAAGGGCCTTGGGCCCCCGAGAGCCCAAGGCTCAGGATTCGAGGGGGGCGCTCGGGGTCCTCCCCCGAGCGTCTGGTGCTCCCGGGTGCGTTGGCCCCAGGGGAGCGCTCGGGGCAACCCCCCGAGCACTCCTCCTGGAGCTACCCCCGAGAGGGGTCCCGAGCGACCCTCCAACGAGTGCTCCCCGAGCGCTCGAGGTCACTCGGGGGCCGCCTGGGACAGCTGGCGCCCCTTCCGGTTGAAGGAACCGCCCGGGGCCGGGGTGCTCGGGGGTCGTCGGGTCCCCCTGTGGGGCCCGCCTCTGAGCACGTCATCGAGTGGGTAGCTTCTCCCGCAAGCTTCAGGCCTGGCAGAGGCATTTAATGCATGTCATTCGACGAAAGAATCTTAAGCCCTATGAGGGCATGATGACGGTCAGGCCGGGCCCCACCCGCTCAGGCGATGGGCTCCGCCTGACAGCTTTGTTGACCGACCGGGCGCGCCGCACCGCACGTCCCGGTCACTGTCAACCTTTTTGCCCCCTGGGGTCACGTCACCGCGCACCCCGGTGCGCGGGTTAGGTCGCTGACGCCCGGGGCCCAGGAGCGAATATCTCACCTACCTTGTCAGGAGAAGCCCGGTAAGTCTCCATTCGCGGGACCCACCGGGTGTAAAGGTGTCAGCGAGCCTCTATTCATCTACAATACCCTTCGGCGGCCGGTGCAGACCGCCCATGCCTCCGCGTAAGCGGCGCGTCCGCTGCATTAAGTGCCCTAAGGCCACTGTGGTAAACCCCCGGGTATATAAGGGGAGTTTCGAGGCCATGCAAAGGG
Organism: Stipa capillata; assembly: GCA_019208055.1. Lineage (NCBI taxonomy): Eukaryota > Viridiplantae > Streptophyta > Magnoliopsida > Poales > Poaceae > Stipa > Stipa capillata. Next base: position 97,089 of record JAGXJF010000356.1, read on the forward strand.
TTGAAAAAATAGTTAGCTGGTTGGTTCATTCACTACACTACACTCTCATTTGCTTCCTTCTCCGGCTGGTTCCTTAGCGAGGGCGCTAGGGTTAGAGCTCTGGGGGAAGAACCCTTCTTGTAAGCAAAATAGCCTCTGTAATCCCAAAAGATCAATACACAAACAAGCAGGACGTAGGGTTTTACACCTCCGAGTGGCCTGAACCTGGATAAATCCTCTGCGTTATTTGCATTACGCCCATCCCCTCTCGATCCGTCACCGGCTCATAAGAAAAACTCTACTGCGCCCCCGGCCGAATCCCAAAGGGGGTCCAACCGGACCACCGCTAGAGGCGTCTCTACGCCGACACACTCTTTTCAACCAAAGTTGCTTTTAACATTATAGAAAAGGAGCTTGGGCTGCCACTGGACATGATTTTCTCTGAGATATCGCCAGAGCCTGTTTCACATTGTTTGATTGTATGCACATTATATTATGAAGTTCAACAATCTGTTTTTTTGTGTATGTACGTGCTGCGATCCTCCGGTCGCCGCTGTCGCCCGGACGCCACGTTGGACGCCGTGACGGGGTATTTGGGTGGCGTAGCTCCTTGTGCCACGACGGAGCACCGCGATCGACACTACGACAGAGCGCCATGCTGGATGCTGCGACGGGGGCGCCACGACGGAGCGCCAAGGTCAACGCCGCAATGGAGGTGCCATGACGAAGTGCCGCGGTTGACATTTGCGACAGAGCGCCACACTGGATGCCGCGATGGAGGCGCCATCACGGAGCGCCGAGGTCGACGCCGCGATGGACCGCCTGGGTCGACGCTGCGCCACGTTAGACGCTGCATTAGATGCCGCGACGGAGGCGCCACGACGGAGCGCCGCGTTGGAACACCAAGGTCGACACCGCGATGGAGCGCCGCGGTCGATGCTGCGACGGAGCGCCACGCTGGACGCCGCGTTGGACGCCGTGATGGAGGTGCCACGACGGAAGGCCACAGTCGACGCTGCAACGGAGCGCCACGTCGGATGCTGCGACAGAGGCGCCACGATGGAACGCTGAGGTCGACGCTGCGACGGACCGCCTGGGTCGACGCTGCGCCGGGGGGTGCCACGACGGAGCGCCGCGATCGACGCTGCGACGGAGCGCCACGTTGGATGCCTCGATGGGGGGCGCCACGCCGGAGCGTCGTGGTCGACGCCGCGACGGAGGCGCCATGATGGAGTGCCGCGGTGGAGGGCCGAGGTCGACGCCGCGACAGAGCGCCGTGGTCGACGTCGACGGAGATGCCTCGACGGACGCTGCGTCGGACAACGTGACGGAGACGCCACGACAGAGCGACGAGGTCGACGACGTGACGGAGATGCCTTGACGGAGCGCCGCGATCGCCACTCGCATCCCGGTTGCCCGCCTTGCCACCCCGCTCCCCCACCGTCCTTGCGACGTTGTAAGGGAGCGCCGGTGCGTGACGCTGTTGCACGCCGTGGGTCGCGGGGACGGTGTCAGAGCACTACGCTGGACGCTGCGTTGGACAACGTGACGGAGACGCCACGACAGAGCGACGAGGTCGACGACGCGGCGGAGATGCCTTGACGGAGCACCACGATCGCTGCTTGCACCCCGGTTGACTGGTCATATCGCGGCTCTTCGTCCTTAGGAGAGAACCTCAGCGCCCATCTACGTCGACGGAGCATGTCAACGCTGAGGAGCATGTCGACCTTAGCGAAGTATGTCGAAGCCAGACGAGGCATGTCCACGTTGGCGGGGTATGTTGATACCGAGGAGTATGTCCACATCGGTAGAGCATGTCGACGCTGGGCGGAACATGTGGATGCCGGGTGGAGCGTCGATGCTGGAGCGAACATGTCGATGCCGGGTGAGGCATGTCCGCGTCGGCGAGGTATGTCGGTGCCGAGGAGTATGTCGACGCTGAGAAACATGTCGACTTCAGCGGAGCATGTTCGTGACGGCAAAGTGCGTCGGGGCCGAGGAGCACGTCTATGCCGGACGGAAGACGCCGACGCTGGGCAGAGTGTCAACGCCGCGCGAGATGTGTGATATTTTGAAAGAGTGTTGACACCGTGCAAGGCATGTCGACGTCAAGCAGAGTGATGACGCCTGGCAGCTTGGCTTTGTTTCTGGGGGAGCCCCTTGTCCAGATGGTGCCGAGCACAGAAGGTGTCGAGGCACACACGGACCGTGCCCGGGGAGGGCGTTGAGGCGCATGTGGTACTTTGCCCGCGGATGGTGTTGGAGCGTGCTGCGGTAGCTTGTCGAGACGTCTGTGGTGTCGCCTGCGTTGATGTGAACACATCGCGGGACGATATTGGTGTGCGCATATGGCTAGCGCCGAGCGTGAAGTCCGGTACCTGCAAGGTGTGTGCCCTTTTTGCGTGAATTTTGACGCGGCGTGCTCCGGTGGGATTATTAGGCCATCGTGTCGGAGGAGATAGTGTGTTGCGAGGTGTGCAGTACCTGCCTCCCAACGGAAAAACCTAGCGCTTGAGGACATGGCTGAGAGCGCTTGTGGCCTTTCGCAACCACAAACTTTCAAGGCCTGATGGCGTAGCAAGGAGGGCATTGATGTTTCCCCTGACATGGACACTTCACGTGCGACAGGGACCAACAATTAGCATGCGATGGCCACAGTCATTTAGTGTATGATGACAACAACATGTGACACTCGATGGTGGCAAACACCTGGCGCTCGATGGTGACAAACACATGCCACTCGATGGTGGCAAACACTTGGTCACTCGATGGTGACAAACACATGACACTCGATGGTGCGTGTGAGAACATTTCTGCCTTACTTCGACGTATATGTGCCTGTTTCGAC